>CM067066.1:19264190-19570968 GCA_033980235.1 Diadema setosum | reverse complement strand
CGATGCAACAAAATGAAATGAGTACTCCTATCATCCACTGTACAGAGTGCAAATATCGTGTTCAGTGAACTCTGATACAATGCTACTAACATTAACACTGACCATAATCAGTATGCTTTGATTCATTCATAGTTACAAAAGGGGCAGATAGCAACGTAAGTAGACCCTTCACATCTTCCCGTTTAAAGAGTCAAGTGGGCGAGATTTAAAATATTGCTCATAAATCTGCCAAGTTTCATGGATCGCCAAGATAATGGCAAAATAGCATTTCAAATGATCGCTTAGTGTTTGTTGAACTATAATGGTTGAACAAGATGATACATCCTTAATCCTAATCCTACCGGTTTTTTTGAGGGACTTGAAACTACCGGGGGGGGGGGGGGGCTTTTTGCCCCCCCCCCCCCCCCCCCCCCCTCAGATCTCGGTCGTGGATCCTCGCGAAAATTTGCACTAAGGTAGAGGCCAATGTAATCTCCAAGGCTGTATAGTTTGATTTTTCAAATTTTAATTTATGTATTTTATATTAATAAATATATTATTTTAATATTATACTAATCTATGCATTTTTTTTTTGCCTATAGATAAAAAAATAAAGCTCCAAGACTTCTAATTTCTGGTGAACATATTCTTTTCAATATCCTCAACAATAATATTGAAGCAAAAATTCAGTTTCATAATTATGTTTTTGTTTTTTTTTCGTCAAAATTTGTAGCAGAAACTTTTGAAAGCATAGTTAGGCTAAAATAAATCAGTATCAGCCATTGAAAGTAAAAATTTTTATTTTTACATGAATTAATTGCAAAAACACAGTTTACATTGGATTTGTACACAAAATCATGTTTTTGAGCAATTTTGGGGTCGACGAATTTTTTTCAAAGGGGCGTGGCTTAAAAACGGTATGCCCGGGAGCGACAAATGTGGTCTCAAAAGTTGCGCGATACTTGAAAGAAAAAAGTCATAAAATGTCGCGGCGAGAGCATCACGCGTTGCGGAATAATCGCGTGAAACGTGGGGGGGGGGGAGGCAAAATGCCACCCCCCCCCCCCCCCCCCCCGTGGGAAAAGGGTTAATTGGCTCAAAATAATTTCCTATCGACTAGAAAGATTAAAGAGAAAAAAAACATCAATTCACACATGATAAAAAAATGACGATAAAGAAGAAAGAAATCGGCGTGAAACAAACGAATAAAATAAACAAAACGCAATGCATACCCTTTGTCGAAATTCTGCAGGATCATTTGCGTGTACTTCTGGTGAGAATCACGCTGCCAGGGCATGTTCTCGTAATGGAACGTTCCGTCCTTCTCCGTCCGAATTCTGGTGGTGACGGGGATGAGCTGCAACCCGGATCTGCTGGATGGGGCCGCCGTTGATGCTTGGCCGTCGGGTTTGAAGTAGATCAGGCAACCCAAGGGCTTGGTGACTGTCTCCTCCAGCACGCAGGTACCCAGGAATCTCACGGAGATCTTAAACTCGTGAACTGCAACGGATCAATTCAAGATGGATTACCAGTCATCAAACTTATACCTAGATTTCAATATTTCAGTATATGGATGATTTAAAAAACAAACAGAAAGGACATTAACTTAGGCCTACAAAATAGACTTAAAAACTCTGTAAAACCTTCAATACAGTACTCTCCGCGTAATCGGGTATCGCTTAAACGGGTACTCCGTTTAATTGGGTAGTAATGTCAAAATCAGTTCCAATGCACAATAAAATTACCTGATAATCGGGTTGGCTCTTCGCATAAACGGGTAAATAATTTCTTGTAAGCTAATTTCTACCTACATTTTATTGCAGACATAACACTTTAAGAAATCATGAATGTCTAATTTTCCATGGCTAATCGCATTCTCTGCCTAATTTGCAATGAAGACCTATCATCTGGGGAGTGATTAAACATGAAAACACAAGTACCAGTACCGACTTGCCACACGTAAACGAACATTACACGTGTAGCTGGCATTTACATTTTCAAAGACAGACAGGAGTTGAATATACTTGCACTCTCTCTTGCTCCGCAAAAGCATTTACAAAACGAGAAGTTTGCAACGAATATCAGGCCATGCACCAGCTCCAAAATTATGCTTTTCCCCAGTCACTTCTCGAAAAGTAACCCGACGTTCTGCGTGACTTGTGCACGCAAAGAGACGTGTTCATTTCGGAAAACGCCTGCGTGTTAGCGAGGAGACCATAGTAAAACGACAAAGTTTTCTGAAGACATATTTGTCCGTAAAAAGATGAAAATTATTGCTCGTGACTGAGCCATAAGACATGTATAATGTGCCATGCAAGCCCAGGGGGTTATCATACATTATAGGTGTTTGGTGCAGTGTACCATGCATGTACATACACATTGTGTGTGTCAATGTGAATGAGGCGTGTTCTTCTGTTAATCGGGTACTCCGCTTAATCGGGTAAGAAACGCTCTGCTCGAGCCTAACCGATTAAGCGGAGAGTACTGTATTCTGAGTTAATGCACATAATTCGTAGAATGAGCATCTCAGGAAAATGAAATGACAAATGAAAAATATTTCAGAAAATACGGTAAGGTTGACAAACCGCTAAAAGGATCAGCCTGAGAGGATATGACTAAATTGCAAATTATCATAAGAACGGGAGAGGGAGTAATCAAGTCAGATGTTAATGAATAATACTCTTCTCTGCACTACGGAGGCGGGCTGGTCATAATCAACTGCTTTCGTAGGTCTTTGCCAAACCATTTTTGGTTGGGTACAGCTATTTGTCTGCACCATTGGGTACCCTGGCATACACGACCCTTTATTGTATCTTTGCTAGTAAGGAGTTACTTGAATATTCGAAGAAAAAAAACACAGATAAGCGTTTAAATTGTTTGTACCAAAGAAATGGCTTTATATGGTGTTGAAGTAATAATTATGTATTTCATCCATCCTCTGTATAATTATGTTGCTTCGAGAAATCAATAAATTCTATCACTTGAAAAAAAAGATATGAACATTCGCTAAAATCATATTATCATGGGTACACTGTCCATCGAGTGATGAGATTACTTTTCACAACTTCACTCTAGAGAAATGAAATTCGCGATGGACAAAAACATTTTCTACAAAAAAAAAATAAAAATATGCATATACGCACAGTTGCAAAACGAGCAACTATATTATAAAAAAAAGGTAGAAACCTATGCACGGCAACAAATACACATAACCTTAAAAACACCGATTATACGTACTGTAACACATATCATAAGCACATGTGTATGTCCGCTTCTATAGCAGAAATTAGAAAAGATAATTGATCTTAAATACAATGCAGCTAAGAAAATGCTGCAGCATAATATTGTAAACTTAGCTGACCTTCTGGTAACTTGGGATCGCTCTCCATTGATGTGCTTGTGCTTGTACTTGTGCCTGTACTTGTGCTTGTACTTGTGCCTGTACTTGTGCTTGGAGAGGCTCGTACTTTAGAAGGCCCGGAGGCGGCGTCGTGTCTGTTGGCACTGGTAGTAACACTGTTGGCGGCACTGGCGGGTCTGGGGCTGGGGGGAACTACTGCAATTTGGACGTCTTCATGCATGCGACCTGAAGATTGATTGCCTGATTAAAAAAAAAAAGGTCTTCTTTCTATAATGATATACTTGGCTTCTATCATGCCCTTAACCATACTTCCTCAGAGACTTCTCAAACAAAAGACGTGACTGTGAAAACAACTAAACAAGATTACTTTCACATAAGCATGAAATTGCAATGTGATTGCTTTCGGCATATTTTGTTACACAGAGAGCTGAATCTGTTCTGTAGATTTAATCACGTAAAGTCACTTCCGTTTGTACGCTGTTTTGACGTCTTTGCTGTGGAATGTGATGAGATCCTTGCGATTTTTTTTTCACATGTTTTCAGTATAATTATATGCAAACTCTTCTTGTAAATACGTGTAAATTCTTGTCAATACTTGGCATACTCACCGATGGATGTAGGGTTCTTATAATAAATTAAAAAAACAACTTCATAATCAGAGCGATTATATTATACATTCGTATCAAAACACTCTGATACAGTACAGTAAATTAAGGTTCAATTGCAGACTTTCACATGTGTGTTTATCGTAATACAGGTGACTCCCGTTATAACGAAGTCCTTGGTACGGATAGGCAGTTCTCTTTCGTTATATCGAAATTTCGTCATGGCCGAGCAATAACATTTTATAAAGATGTGTAGACAATATTTGAGACCTCAATTTTTTCTCTGTTGTGACGAGAGTTTCGTTGTAACCGTGTTCGTTATAACGGGAATGCACTGTACCTATAGTAAGTGATGTGATATATGTGTGTGTGTGTGTGTGTGTGTGCGCGCGCGTGTGTGCGTGCGCGCGTTTTTATTTGTGTGTGTCGATGGCAGAAGGGGTAGGCGTAATTCTCGGTATCGCCAAAGCGCAGAAAACTTCTGCGCACCCCAAAAATCCCTGTCAAAAGGCGCGGTCAGACTGGCAAAAGATCGCGAAGTTTAAGATCTCGAAGTTTTGCCAGTGTGACCGACAAAAGATCGGGAAGACTTCCCGACCGTAAACTTCGCGATCTTTTGCCAGTCTGACCGCGTCCTATAGATGCACTGTGGAATTCCTCGGTGCCATTGTTACTTATGTTTGTCTTGCGAGCGTCTTAGTTCTCATCATGCAATTCAATGCAATTTTCGTCTGCTTTTCTTTCGTTGTCGTTTTTTTTTTTCCTTTGGTTAGAATTCAACGAAAAAAAAAAATCAAAATTTCTAAATTTTACTGATATGCGGTCATTAGAACCATGGCTCGCTACTGCGAGGCTTCAGTGTGCTGGTCACATGACAGAAAGCGAAGAAATCTTCAACAAAGGTACCCCTGCATGAAGACGGAACGTGACCTGAGCGCATTTATTATGCAGCCAAAACCGGGGCAAGTTTGTCCCCTGAGCTATCTCATATTAAATGCATCTAAAACGCCGCTCTGCGCACGGCACCTAGGTACTGGCGATACCGAGAATTAATAATGTACAAGATTGTTTTCGGACACCCTTACACACCGGTGCTAATTCTTGATCCGAAACTGTCAGTCGAGGTGAACATCTCCATCGCTCCCCGCGCCTCCACAGAATCGATGCGCACGGACGGCTCGATGGCGTCGATGGTGTCCATGTTTGTCACGCTGTCTGTGGTGTCCGTAGGATTCTCCTGGCCGGCTGCTGCATAGAGGACAGGGGCCATGACTGGCACAGGCTCGTTGGGGATGACAGGGTTCATCGCGTGGAACATCTCTTCGTCGGTCTCCATTTGTTCTGTTGAAGGCGGAGAACAGTTTATCAAAACTGACAAAGGTGATACACAATGAGAGAACCCTTAACCCGGTGCTTTCTTACTGCGTGTTTCGCACCAGGAAACCGGGTAATACAGTGCTTATTTTGAAGAACACAATGTATAATGAAGTACATTGTATAATAAAAAACAACAACACTCATTTGGTTACATTCAATTCTGTTGTTGAACCGGCACACCACAAAGAGCATTAAAGGGGAAGGCTAGTAACTGATCAGTGGGAATCAGTGGAAATGCTGGGAGATGATTGTTCCAATCCTTATGGGATTCATTCAAGAGTTCATTGTATATCTATTGTTGTGTGAAAATGATTTGTTTCAGAATGGTCTCATATTCAAGTAATGTGCAGTTTAATGCTTCCAGGTTAGCGTCCCTGGTCAGTGACGGAGCATTAATCTGCACATTACTTGAATATGAGACCGTTCTGAAGCAAATCATTTTCACGCAACAATAGATACACAATGAACTCTTGAATGAATCCCATAAGGATTGGAACAATCATCTCCCAGCATTTCTACTGATTCCCACTGATCAGTTACTAGCCTTCCCCTTTAACATTGGATATCAGCTACACAGTATAACGCAATCATATGGATGTTTTAATCTTAATTCAGGAAAATGTTGATTCCATACCTGAATACAATTTTATATCTGTACGTACTCACTGACAAGTTGGCAATGTTTATGTTTGCAAAGTTAGATTGCATTAAGTGCAATAATCATTATTTTTTTTTTTAAGAATTAGGCCTACCTTGCAAGCAACATCTGTGAACTATATGATTCTATTTCAGGCTTTTGAGAATATGGTGTTTCCAATGTGTTCCCGATGTATTTGAATCATTGATGACTCCATTTTGGTATTTGTGACGTACGAATGCGCATTCGTATTCAGATAGACACAACTTCACACAAACTCACAAACACACGCAAAATTAAATTCGACGTGTTTATGGCATGAAAAATGTCAAAATAAATGTTCATTGAAAAAACTATAAGGAGGATGATGGAAATGATAATGGGAAACCCTTGCATGGAATCACTTATTTTTCCTTTAAACATGACATGTTCCACGCTAGACTTCGACCGATTGATTACCTCCATCCTGATTCTTACACATCTATTCTAATTATCATGAATATAGAAAGGATGGAAATTCTACATACCTCCAAAGGATGTATGTCCTGAAGTTGGACCAGGGCTTGTAAGAATTAACTAAAACAAAAACACAAACAAAGAGAACAGAATGCTAAAATTCTTGATATGTATGAAATCGTCCCAAAGCTACGCTCCCGCGTTCTTCTGCATTCTCATAATCGTAAACAAATTACATATGTTAACTTATTATCATTCACTGTGATGGCGTTCACAGTGAAAGAATTTCGGTGACGTATATATAAAGTTAGCTTTATTGTGTGAAACTAACAATCCTTCAACCATATAATTATTATAAATCACAAAATATCATATTAAACCATAAAATTATGATTAAACAATCTTATATTTTCGGGCAGTGTGTCAAGTGGCTGAGAATATAATTGGAATCATCAGACATTTCTTCTATAGCTGGGACAGAGTTTACTCTTCTTCATGGTGATTATGTTCTGTACTACAATGGGAGTGCAATATACTACTGTATAAGGCTTATTTTCTTTTTTATATTCTCGAAAATTGATTAGATTTGACATAGAGTGTTTGACATTAGAAATAGATACAAGTCAACAAAATCAGAAACGTTTTAATTTTCTATGTATCAACTTTTGCGTGATCGAAATCCCACCCTCATAAGCTCCAATAACTTAACACTGCAAATGTTATATCAAACGGCTTTGTTTTTGTTTTTTATTTTTGTTTTTGCAATAAGTACAATTCATTCCTTTGAGGATGCGATATCAACATGATCTTACGACTGTTTTCCCCACAGAGTTGAAATTCGTTTTATGAATAGTCCGAATGAGTAAAACTTCTGTAATATCATGATTATATCTATTCACGTTCCGATAATGTACAATCTATTCTACTCTAGACATCCATTCACATAAACTCACTATTCCAGAAGCAATTCAGCAACGAAACACAATTATCAACCAAAAAATATCATTCTTCGTTGATTTTTTAAATGAAGCAATACCCCCAAAATATAGCAATGGCAACTGGAATTTAGATTTATGTCCTATTTAAAGAAATGGGTAACTACACCTTCTACGCATGCATATAGTGATATACAAATATTCTACTTTACATTTCGTTGTGAAGTTCCATTTTGATTTAATCATTAACATGCGAAATGCAGCGCTGTTAAGGTCATACTGTTAACTTCGACTTCTTAGGGTGTTCTTGATCTCTGAGTAACACTCTGCAAACACTTATATTTGTGTGTAACAATTTTATAAATACGTGTAAGATTTCGAAAGCCCCCACCCCAAAAAAGCAAGTAAACAAACAAACAAACAAAAAACCATTATATTCTAATCTGAGTTAAGTTGAAGTGATGAAACAACAAGAGGAAGACAAATTCACTTACGCTTGGGTTGAGTTCATCCAGCAACTTCTGTACCCATTCCGCGTCCTCTTCCGCTGGATCAAAAATAAATGAATATATAGACTACTAGTATAAGATATGTCTAAATAAATACTGTGTTCTATATATACCTACAATCTGATGAATACAGCGCAGAGTAATATATATATATATATATATATATATATATATATATATATATATATTCATATATATGCAAAACATAGAGCAGGTATATTAAAAGGTAGCATAGGGGCAGCATCCATGGGACGATGAGAATCCGCGAAGTTTTCCTTCAGGAAGTATGAAATTCGAGAACAATATTTCCCACATTATGCATATCAATCTCTCGGATAGACGTGATGTTAAGGCGTGAATATCACATCATATCATATATCATATCATATATATCACATCATATATTATCATGTACAAGATACCACAATCGCAACGCCTTGTATAGCCATTGTCACTAGCACTCGTTGGTCCTTTGTTATGATTGTCTTTGTGCATGTACCGGTCTATAAAAGCTGGTACCGACATTGAATAAAGCAAAAATTAGGCGTGAAACCGCTTGTTTATACTTATAGCAACAATCACTGAGTCGCAAAACTGTTTGAGGTCGCTAGCTAAAACTGAACGTTGAAATGGGTTGCATACATGTTATACATTTCGATTTATTTAACACTTTCAGTAAAAACAGAGGAAAAAATAAAAAAAAATGACAACACCACACTATAACAGAGAAAATAATGATCACAATAAGCATCAGTATAACATTACGAATATACAATACATTTGAAAGTATTCGGAGACAGACAGAAAGGCTATGCCCTATAAAAAAAAAGTATTGTCCCAATACTGTACTATTTCATTCACAAAATATAAAAATATTGTTGATTTAAAACATTTCTTTACAAATTAATACACAAACATATCATGCACACACATACACACACAACACAGACATATTTCATAAGAGAACAATTTACAATACAGTTTCAGCTACTGATTTAAATCATGTATAATCTTAATTTTCTTTTAAACACATTCAGTGATGAACTCTGTCTTATTACAACCGGAATCGGTTGGGTCCATAAAAAAAATACATAATATATTATAAGATGGCAATTTTCTGGCGCCAGGCAATGTAAATTTATCTATGATTCTCACATTATATCTTCTGCTATCACTCATTTGAAAATAATTAATCAAACATTTTGGAAGCATCTTCCTAAAACGTAAGTACATAAAATTTGCACTTTGAAAATGAAATATATCACTGGATTTTAAAATCCTCAGATTAACAAATATATGCGATGTATGGGCAAGAAATCACAGCGATAAATAATACAGACCAGTTTTTCCTGCAATAAAAACAATCTCCTGGCATTGGTCATACCTAAATTGCCCAAGCTATTGCAAAGTAGTTTAAATGAGGCAATACGAGAATATTATAAAGAAGACGCAACACCTTCCTAAACAGAAATCGCAATTTTTAAAATATCCCTACATTTTTTGACAATCTCTTGCAGACGACACCAGTATGTTCGTTCTAATCAAGTTTGTTATCAATTTGTCACACCAAGGAATTTAATCGAACAGACTTGATCATAATGTCAATCTTTACCTGTAATCTTAATTTCGTTACATTACAAATGATATGGTTAAAAGATGGGCAAAGACAACTGAAAAAAAAAACCCGGAAATACACGAAAAGAAAAGAAAACTTAGACGTTCCTACCAAATAATGAAGAGCGGTTTCTTTTTCAATAGAAGCTGTCGACGCAGATGTAACCGATTAAAAAGAAAACGGCACAATTGCCTGGCACGCTTTTGGTCCGAAGTGACTACTCCAGGGCTAAGCTGAATGACTATGTCGTTTCAGGTCTGGCTAACTCGGAGGGCAACCACAACCAATATATAGGGCTAGGTGCGTGCTACATGTTCGGACACGCGTGAAAATGCAGAGCAAAAATATAACTAACAAACAAACATACAAACAAACAACATCCCTGATGAAGCTACCGTCAATGAACAAGAAGAAGCACACGACACCAAAGACACAGAAGTACTATGACTAGTATTGCTTAGACTTGTTTACACTAGTCTTTGGCATGACAAATCCACAGACACACACCCACCCACGAGCAGAACACACATCGCACTCATACTCCAAGTCACTGGAGGAAGAGTCACACACGCGCGCGCTAGGGGAATCCCCAAATATTGCGCAATGCGACAATGTGGTCATGCTCGCCGCGTCGACATTACGCAATCCTTGGAGTCCTCGGTGCACGTGCTCGCGTAATGTTCAGTCATCATCCAACTTCTCATGGTGTTTCCTAACCGAGGCATGTAAGGCAGACAATGTTAGTATATCAAAGTAGTGAATATTGTACGAATAACGGTGATTTTACGTGGAATCGCTATCAATCTCTAAACTGCACAAAATTGTTTTGTTTGTTTGATAGATACTTTATTTTCTGCAAATCAATATATACATAAATTGAATAATCGTGAACATGGGAAACATACAAAGTATATTTGAAACAGAGTCGTTTGACTTGCATAAACAACGATATAAAAGGAAATTAATGATATTACAGTATGCATGTCTATGCAGCTGGGATTACAATAACAATATTATATTTAAGAAATGATAATGCAGAGGGCCGCCATTGTAAGCATTGCTTGAAAAGATGGCCGGCCCGAGGAAAAGGTAGGTAGGTAAATTGGTAAACAATACAAATTCTGCTGCGAAGATAGCAGGGGAAAATAAACTCTGATGTGTAATGGTGGTGAATGTGCGTGCGAGTGCTTGAGAGTGCACAGGGGCAGATAGGCTGGGATTTGGAATGATAAAATTGGTTTGCTGGAAGAGGGAATGACTTGCGATGTTGCTACTATCGGGAGACCAACATAAGTCATATAAATTATTCGTGCTTAATTCGTATTTGAAGTATACTGTGATAAAATATGCTTCTTTAAGTTTGCTTTGAATGAAAACAAGGAGGCACACTGTTTCAACTCCTCAGGAAGAGTGTTCCATGTGGGCCGTTCTCCACAAAAGGGCACCAACAGGGTTGGACAAACTATGAAATTTCGACTTTAAAAAAGTCGTGAAACTCATTTGAATTCAGAAACTTTAATACTTTGAAAACACATAACAACCAACGGGTGATTTTTGACACCAACACATTTTTCAAGAAATAGCATTGAACTTGAACACATTTTTTCATAGTTTTTACCACCCGTCAGATACGTTACCATTAGGCCTTAGACAAGAAAAGGGCTATGGATGTATCATCTGTGGACCATCAATGTAAATATCTATTTCAATGCAAACGTAACTAATATGCGCACATGATTAAAAAGTAATTCTTGAACTTTGATCGGTCCAGATGTAAAAAAACGATTGACGTTTGAAGCCTGTAAGTCAAAATCAGCTTAAAAATATATATATTTTTTCGTAGAAAATACACAACCATAAATTGCAATTAATATCTCTAATACACTTTGATCTTATATTGCTTTGAAACAGTAATAAAAGTCATACATAATGTACTGAAATTATCAAAGAAAGCTAATTTCAAGGAAACTTTACAGCAGATTTTATACATTTTGAATCACAAGGAAAGAGAAAAATGGTAACGTATCTTACATACTTCTTCCACAAAATTTCGTTACTGTGATTTCTATCTCAAGATGACAATAAACTCAATCTTGCATTATATCTTAGACCCAAATGAATTATCAACCTTGAACATTCATATTTATAGCCCTAGTTAATAGTCTTAACACTGCTCAGTAATACAAAGTCATATATTCATCATCATCAATAGCATTATGTGCATGCATTAAACAAAATCAACGCATGTTCTGTTTGAAATGTATGACTAAGATTTGATTTAAAATGTATAATAGTCCATTCCCTTCTATTAACTCATTGATTAGATATCTGACATTATTAAGGGGGACGAATATCATCAAATTCATACCTATACGAGTGCAAAGAAGATATATACGGTAATGTCGATATGGTAACGTATCTGACAGACATCACTATACCATACGAAATTTTGTTACTGTGACTTATAAAGTAACATGATGATAAACTCACCCTTGCATATTGTCTTACATCAAAATGTTATAGCCACCTAGAACATAATTATAACCCCGGATAATCTATTTGACATAGTTCTGTTAGTAAAATTATTAATTGATAACATATACACAAACAAAGTTATCTCGAAACGTAATTATAATTCTGTTTCAAATATAATGACAGAAACTTTTGATTTCTAATGGACAATGTACGGCCTATTATGTAGCTCTGTCCCTCTGTTAACTCATGATTAGATATGCAACATCATTCATTTTGGAACAACATGATGAAATTGATTAGCTCCGAGTGTACAGACAAATATATTACTTCTAACATATAAAGGTAACGTATTTGACTGCTGACAGTTTAATCTTATAAATACAATGTTATTTCACTTGGGCTACATGTGTTTCGGCTCTGCTCCTAACAAAAAGACCCAAAAGAACTTTCTATAATAGTATAAAAGATTTCATTCCCAACAAGTGGTCATGTTACATATAGGTGTCAGAAGCTTTGTATTAATGTATTAATGTATTTCCACATGTCCTGTCATGAAATTTGTTTTAAAAAGAAGCCATGGAGCAATACTTTAGGTAATGGTGGTAATAACGTAACCGACAGAACTCTCAAGTAAGACTTCTTTGCATTAACACATCTGATTCATCATCCACTCAAATATTTTGGTATATTTATTAAAGCTTACACTATATTGACGTATTCCACATTTTCATATTTTTGTACATTCATAGAGAGCCAAGACAAAACAACTAGATTAAGGAATCGAAAATATTCTCCTTCCACGTACATCAGTTGACAATTAACATTACGTTGCCCCTGTACAATAATGTGGCAAGTATATTTAAGGAAAAATCTGGGTCAGAAATTGATATGATTTAAGAACGAAGAGGAACAAAAAATACATACCGAGTAACAAGTAGAGAAGATAATATATTATATTTCTAAATTTCACATTTTCAGAAAACATTTCTTGACCAGTCTTTATGAATATTCTAATGAGCAAGTCGTTGATGTCATCCGCTCATAATTTGTCATTATATGTTATACATGATATTTTGGAAATTCTTACTTTTTTTTGCAGAATACAGGCCAAAACCATACGCTTATATCAAGATATGTCAGAACAATCTCTCATACATTCTGGATTAATAGAAGGAAAGCTTCATCCTGTATGATATCTGATTTATTATGACATTTTGAGGATGTCTGAAAATAAAATGTGTAGAAAAATGTGAGGAGATTACGTCATTAATTTGTTCATTTCAAAAAGAAACGTTTTCCAAAAAGAAAAAATGAAATTTAAGCACGTCATTATTTTCCTTTTTCCAGATTAGACATGTCGTGATCAGAAACAGGAACGAGATATTGGATTTGTCTTTTCCGCTCCTTTGCTAGAAACGTGGGGTCACTCTTTTTCTTTCTCTCTCTCTGTAGGCCTTCTGTATACCTCAGCAAGCGTTTTACCCATGTCTTTTTCTTTCTAAAATACACGAGAGACAGACAGAGAGGGAAAATATCAGCATGGGAGTTTTATAATCAATGTACATTGTTTAATAATATATATATATATATATATATATATATATATATATATATATATATATAAATATTATATAGTCGTCGTGTACGTAAGAACAGGACATTATCATCCAATAAGATTCGTTACGAGTCGGGTAAGATACGTTACCGTGCCAATGCTGGGTAATATTCTAACGTACATGCGAGCTATCACAACACATGAAACAATATCATGCATACGCAATATGTCTTTAAGCCTTATAACTGTTCCATCAACATTAAATAACTCTTAAATGTGTCATTGTGAGTAGTCAAATAATAGATAAATATTCAAAAATGAAAATTCTTACCAACCACGTAGCTGGGACGAATAACAAACGGCGAGAAGCCTTACATCTCCCTCAGACTCTCCGTACTAAATGTAATGCAACATATCACGCTCAAAGTGGCCGCCGTGCTTTGAAGAGCGGAGAACCATTTACAAAATTAAAGAATGAGCACAAAGAGCGTTGCGCCTAGTTGATGCACTTTGCACAGATATATTTATATTTACATATCTGTGACTTTATGCGGTAACGTATATGACGGTAACGTATTTGACGGTAACGTATTTGACGGCCTTAATGGTCAACCTTATGTTTTCACGAAATAACAACCTTTTCTTTCATAACTCTTGTGTATGAATACAAGCAATGTATGGTGCTTTAAAGAAAAATGCATTATAACTTTGTCAACAAAGTATTTTTTCTGTAATAGAGCAAAGTTTCAGTAACGTATCTTATTTTCGTTTATCGTAACATACACAATTTCAAACTTTGTTTCTGAATATATTTATTATTATAGAGTTTCAGAATACACTGTTTGTATTTATATAATCTTGAAATGGACTTCATTCACTACACCGAAATACATACCACTGCTTTATTGTCTTCATATTTTTTAGGGCGTCATACAAAAAGTAACGTATCTTACGGAGATTTGGAGACACCTTCGCTAAGATCGCAGAAAAAAATATACCAATCTTTTTTCGCTAAGCATTATGCTTTTTAATTTAGGCACCGAAGGCACTATAAATTAGTGAGCAAAACATAAAGTTCTGATGTTACAGTAAAGAGCGGGAGCGTGAAATATAATCACAGAGTTCGCTGGAGACATGGGTAAAATCAACATATACATATGTCATGCTGTCGAATATAATTTTTTCATGAGGTGCTGTGACCTGAATTGATTCTAATTTTACTCATTATATTCTCTAGTATAAATAAGAGTAAAAAAAATGGTTTCCTGATGAAAAAAATCGTGCTTTATGACCAAGAGAATGGTGGAGACACAAAAATGCCCTTTGGCGCCACTTTTCGGAGAATGGCCCATGTATCCGGACCGTGATGTCTAATCGACTTTTGAGCAAGCAAAAGCTTTGGATTACTTAAATGAAAATCATGGGAATGACGGGTAGGGTATGAGTGAATATGATCATTAGTTACTAGGGCATTATGGAAAAATGGTAATAAATTTCGAATATGTTTATACATAAATATAGCAGTTAAGTATGAATGTATATCATGGGCCTTTAGAGTTTTTAGGCGATAAAATATGGGATCAGTGTGAGCCAAAAAATTTGAATGTGTGCATATACGAAGAGCCTTTTTCTGAAGAAGAAAAATTGTGTTCAATTTGGTTTTGCTACAGTTGCCCCATACAATATTACAGTACATTACATATGGTAGAAATAAGGCGTTATATAACATCATTAAAGTTTGATCATTAATTAAGTATTTTATTCTCCTTAACACACCAGTTGCTTTAGATATTGCTGTTATAATATTCTGAACATGAGTATTCCAAGTTAGATTGTTATCTAGGGTCACTCCTAGGAACTTGGTTGAATGTTTCTCAGCAATGTTTATATCATCAATAGAAATACTTTGAGGAAGGGTGGGTTGGGATTGAAGCGTATGAAAATGTATAAAGCATGTTTTATCAATATTCAATGAAAGCTTATTACTTCTAAACCATTTCGAAATATTACTTAATTCTATGTTAAATGTATCAACCAATGTTACAATATCCTTGTGGGAATAAAAAACATTGGTGTCGTCTGCAAATAAAATGAAGTTTAAACAAAGAGAGGAATTAATGATATCATTAATATAAATCAAAAAAAGTAGGGGCCCGAGGATAGATCCCTGAGGGACACCACATGACATGTTCAAATGGAACGAATGGCTGGATTTAAATGCAACATATTGTTTTCGATGACTTAAATAACTTCTAAACCATGACAAAGTAATCCCTCTCACGCCATAATTATGTAATTTTTCAAATAAAATGTCATGATCAATAGTGTCGAATGCTTTACTAAGATCCATAAAAACTCCAATTATGTGCTCCTTTTTAATAAGCGCATCAATAATATTATCAACAGATTTGATTATAGCATAATCGGTAGAAAATCCTTTCCTAAAACCAAACTGATTCACATTTAATATTTCATTTTCAATCATGAACGAGGAGAGACGCTTATAAACTAATTTTTCTAAAATTTTCGATATTGCAGGTAACAATGAGATGGGTCTATAATTTTTCACCAATGATGGATCTTCTCTTTTATAAATGGGGATAACTTTGGCGATTTTAAAAGAGTCTGGAAACTCACCGTTAAGTAAGGATAAATTAAATATATGGGTGAGAGGGGCTGCTAATGGGTAAATTATTTTTTTCAAAAAATTCACCCTTAAGTTGTCAGGCCCACAGGAATTACTACATTTCAGGGATCGAACAATATCAATAATTTCTGATTCATTTATTGGAGTAAAAAACAAGGAGTTTTGATTACTTTCAGGTAAGTAATCTTTATAATTTTTGATATCATTTATGGGAATAGATGCAGCTAAAGAAGGACCAACATTAACAAAAAAATTGTTAAAAATATTTGCAATTTGATCAGGATTAGTAATAACTTTATCATTATGGGTAATGCTATCAGGACATTCCGTAGGTTTCTTTTTTAGTATTTCATTAACAATCCGCCAAAGAGCATTTTTGTCATCCTTATTAGATTCGAGTTTATTTGAAATATATGATTTACGTGAAACTCGAATCAAAGAAGTTAATCTATTTCTATATGTTTTATACCTTTTCACGTTTTCAGGAGTAGGTTTCCTCAGAGATATTTTATAAAGACGGTTTCGAGTAAGAATGGAATGTATGAGACCTTGAGTGATCCACGGTTGCCGAGATCTTTTCCTTCCATTTACTTTGGGAGTTAAAGGAATATGTTTATCATAATAATCTAATAGTTTTTGTAAAAAAATTTCGTAGGAAGAATTAACATCTTGGAGTTCAAAGACGTCATTCCATTGTTCTTCGAATAAATCTTGATTCAATGAATCAATATTTTGTGGCGTTTCATTTCGATACATTTTCAAATACTGTTTGGGTTGACAACGTATTGGAGTTATTACAGATTTATCATTAATCATAAAAATCGGTAAATGATCTGATATATCTGAATAAAGAATACCGTTCGTACAGGTTTCAGTTATAACATTAGACAGTATATTATCTATTAATGTTTTACTATGGGTGGTGTTATCTATTCTGGTAGGTTTATTGATGTGGGGATGCAGTGAGTTGGAAAGTAATATGTCATGGAAATGGGTGGGTTGTAATAAATCTATATTGTAATCTCCCATCAAAAAAATGGATTTTCTTTCTCCAAAAATTTCGTTAGCACATTGGTCGAAGTTGTCAATAAAAGACTGAACGTCATTTTGTGGAGGACGGTAAATGGTACCAACTATAATATTTTTCTCATTATCATTTAAGATTTCAATAAATAAACTTTCTGCTCCCTGAATACCCAAATCAGTTCGAATTTTAAATCTAATTTGATTATTAACGTACATGGCAACCCCACCTCCTATGCCATGCTTTCTGTCATTACGAATAAAATTATAATTTTCAATGCCAAATAGGTCCGGGGAATTGGTGTGCAACCATGTTTCGGTGACTCCTATAACGGAGAATGGAAAATCATTGAGGGAACTTAAAAATAATTCAAACGTATCAAAATTTTTAGTTAAGCTTCTTGAATTAAGGTGAATTAAACTGAAATTAGCACAACTCTGATTTGCCTTATTGAAAAAAAAACTGACTGAATTCATTGATAGTGAAATACTGGCTTGTGTGGTTGACTAGTTGTTGGTCATCTATTCCAAAATCAAAATCCATTTACAATGAGTGACATTACGCAATAATGGCCTATCATGGTGTAACGGGAAGTGCAGTGCACATCGTATACACGGGATGTATACGATGAGGTGCATCGGTGCGTGACGTGCTGTAACTGACTATAGAGGAGTGACTGAAACAAAATTACTGACATGATCTGCAGGACTGCAGAGCATAGACACACAAAAACACAAGAAAGAAAAAAAAAGTATTGAAGAGTAATAATCGACCGTAACTATCTACCTTACGCAAAGCAACATGGAATCAAAACGGCAATAAACCAGCTCTGAATTTATCGGTTCTAACATTAACTTTAGAAAATAAACGTAAACTTTATAACTGAACTGAGTACAATATCATGATTTCGGTAATGAGAGTGACATGAACAGCAAAGTTTCTTGTAAATGTTACCACTGAATACCGGCAAAACCCGCGGTTGGTAAAGAGAGAGGGGGAAAGAGAGAGAGGAAGAGAGAGAATCTTTAGAGATTTTATGAATAAAGTTTGAAACTTAAATCAAAATTGCAATGAGAAATCAATGTAAGTACACTATGGTCTAGCATCGACGTCAAGTCAATGAACCCATGGATCACCCCCCCCCCCCCCTCCACCCTCCGCAACAAGTCACCCAGTCAACCCGACGTACAACAACTCATTATAACAATAAACAGAATTCTGCATTCGGGGCAACCTCGTGCAGGCCACCGGTAATCATGGAAATCTCGGTGAGGCATGACAGAGGCATGCATAGGATACTTTGATCTAGTTTCGATAGTTTGAAAAAAAAAAAAAAAAAAAAAAAAAAAAAAAAAAAAAACCAGAACAGCAACAACAAAAATTGATATTTTTGGTCATAAATGAAAACGTACATGTATATGTTATGGGCTGAAAGGGGACCCTGTTTGTGAGGCATGCGGTGGGTCGGAGAACGGAACTACGGTGAAACGGCCTTGCTGTGTCGTAACAAATTGCAGTCGAGATGTGTCATAATCAAGGAAACCAGAGTAGTATACAATATAACTGCTAACAAAACAGACGCCTCTTGCGTGGTAATTTGAAAAAGATGAAGAAGGCAACGCGGGAAAAATGAACAAAAACGAGGAAAAGAAGAGGCAAAAAACAAGAAGAGGGGGAGGAGATAAAAAAACAAAACAAAAACAAAACATGGAGCCGCAGCAAACATGGAAGCTAAAACTATTTTATCGATATACCGAAAAAAAGCCGGAATACATCAGATCAACAATGCAAACACACAACATAACCTTACAAAAAGAAAGAATTTTCTTTTTCTACATAAATCTGGGTAAATTTGAGGAAGTTATCACTTTAGTTATTACTATCAATTATTTCACTATAATCATTAGGTATTTTTCATGAAACATATTCATTAACATTCGATTTATGCTATTTTTCTATTCACCTCCGCCAAGGAAGTTACGTTTTCATCTGCGTTGGCTCGTTTGTCAGTTAGTTTGTTTGTCTGTGTGCAAAATAAATCAAAAAGTTGTGGACGGATTTGAATGAAACATGAACAGATGAATCCATTTTGGTAGTGAATAGCGATTCGGGAATTTGTATGGATTTTTGAAGGATTTTTTTTTATAATCTTTTTGCAGACAAGGTCAATGACTTTGATAGTTCAAGCTGTGCTCTGCTCTGGCAAGGCGCAGCGCAGCTGGAAGCTGATGACGTAAACAAAAGACATCTATATTGGGAAATGGCATGTACTGTGTGTCTGGGTGGAAAATGGGTTGCTGGCCGGCTCGGCGGAGGTCTGTGCTCTCCGAGTGCATAGCTATAAATGTAATCATCAATACCATTATAATTACTTACTTTATCCACAATCACCAATATAATTATTATCATGATTGTCATCATCACAGTTTATTGGTGTTATCGATAATGTTGTCACATCCTCCCCCCCCCCCCCCATCTCATCTGCCTCCCATTCTGCCTGTGAGTAATTCGGACGCTTCACTTACTCTGCTGAGTGTATCCTTGCAGGCCCTGAGTCATGGCGAGCACGGGCGGGGGCGTGTCCGAGTCAACGTGTGCTGCTGAGTTGGCGAAGCCGAATGCATTCATTCCACTCATCTCTGTGTGATCGTCCTGCTGTTTCCCTTTTTTTATCTGGATTCAAGTATGAAAGAGCAGGCCAAAGAAATCGCCAACATTAATTCTGGTGAATAAATCCTTCACCCAAATATAAATATATTTCTAACTTTTCTCGGCTAAATCAAACAAGCTCTCTGTAGCTGACACATCATCACAATGATCAGATGATGGTATGGTATTCGACGTCGCAAAGCAAAATGTGCAAGCAGTATAAATAATAAATCTTTATTCTGAATTAGACTTATTTCAATTGGGTAGATAGTTCAAATCCCACACCAGTATAGCCTTTACTTCAAGCTGAATCATTTTTTTTTTGTGCCGTCAAGTGAATTAAAACCAATTTATTTAATGTTCGTATATACTCCAACATGTCTAATGGATACTCGAACATGGTGTGTAAACACTGCATTCGTCATTCACTCGTGGAGAAAGCCATGCGTTTTGTTGTAAGTGGCCTCGTATATTGTCATCTTCTTTATACGAGGCAATGATAATCGGGTAAACTATTGACGACATTGGCTGACCTCAATGATTACTTGATGAACCATATAACGGTTGTGGTAAGAGTAAAAGTAGACTAACAGTAGTAAAAATAGTGATAAGCGTAATTGTCTTAAAGTGAAACCACTCCCCATGTTCAACTTTTACATAGTCTCTGAGAATCTGAGAAAATGTAGCAACTGAATGTAGAAGTTGTATCAAAATCAGGCATTATACTTACATTGTGTACAATGAGAAAGATTATGGAATTAAAAAGTTTGAATACTTTCACCAAACAAACTAACCAGTGGTATCAGTCGCAACCACATTCGTTATGATTAGCTTATGCGATGACAATGTCACAAATCTCACAAATCACCAAAACCGTTTTTTTTTTCCGACACATGGAAACATCAACAAAATAAATCCTGGTTTTGGTCGATTATTTTGCAGCGGCAACCCTAAGAAAAAAAAAAGAAAAAAGAAGAAGTCATAATTGCGAATCTTTTTATTTCCATATAAAATGTGAACATCGATTGAAGATCTAATGCCAGTGAGCTTTCGATTATCTCCTGTGATATCAACTTTTTGTAAAGACACATCATACCACTCATAATTGACAACGTGAATATTTTCGGATTTTTCTGTATGTCATGGGTAATATCATTCCCCGTGATTTCTAACAAGGCTAGGTCAAGTGCTGCTTTGTCCAGCTAGAAAAAAGAAAAGAACATATGTTAAATTCTGTCTATATTTTCTTTTTTTATGTTGTCCTGCAGTGATATCACGAACTGTTGTGGTTTTCCCATTCAGCGACTTCGGCACTGAAACTTTAAAAATCATAACTTTTTCACGAATTATCCAATTTTCCTCAAACTTTTACTGATGTAAACATTGCTGCCGTAACTCACTCCGTATATTTCTATTTGGGCACCATTCCTTTTTAAAGGAATTATTTACCATTTGCAGACAAAACAAAACCCAGCTTTAGTGCTTGAAAATAGTTCTGTGAGTGAGTGATAGAAACAACCAATTTAAAAAACTGAATCAGTATAATTCATGTTAAGTATTGTTAAATATACAAAATGTGAACAACAGTTATAATAAAAATGCTTCTAGACTAAACCGTCTACAGTTATGGTCTAGTGAGAAAATAGTAGTATATCTCCTTATATTTTAGGCTTCAGTGCAAAAGTTTAACATGGTAGGATGTTCTGTGATATACAACTGACCTATGCATATGCCTTTAACATGTATTTTCGTTACAAAGGGTATACACCGGAAAGGTTAGTCTATCCTTCAACATTTCAACATTTCTTTGTTGAAATGTTTGAACATGTATATGCATGTAAATATATGATATTTTTTCATTTTTGAAGCGCCATGAGCACTGAAAAGTGGACCTGTGCGCTATACAAGTAGCCACTATTATTATTATTATTATTATTATTATTATTATTATTATTATCCAGCAGAGTTCCTGGACCACAGAGAGCAAATTAATGAATCATACCAGCATGCAGTGTCTAAGGAAAGCGGACTAATGACAAGTCATTTAAAATGAAACACGGAAACTCTATAATAAAAGAGAAATCATTTCTAAAAACAACCACAAAAGTATATAATTTTAAATGACATCTCATGGGCAGCTAAAATAGTCTATCTACTTCATAATACGTCATAGTCATTGTATTTTGTTCGGGATTCTAAATTGCCAGCTTTGTCTCATTATCTCATTTCTGAAAGAACCTACATTCACATTGACTCTGCATGTATCAAACTAAAAATAAAAAATCAAGGAAAACGATTTCGATACATTCTTTCTCTTATACAACGGCTTCGGTTCTTTTATACGAAGAATGGATGATGAAAATTCCTGGTACATATCATTTCATTACTGAATCGCTTCATACAGCGCAAGGTCACATCACAATGACACATAATTATTATAAACAACAATGAGTGATACAGTATCACAATAAGTCAAGCTTTATTTTCATTCGCCAATAGGAAATGACTTTTGATGCATAACTGAATTTCATCCTCTTGCAACAATACATTTTAGCAGGCACTTTCGTCTCTTTTTAATTTCCAAAGTGTATACGAGCGCCCTATATCATCTTCATAGTAGTTAGTACAGTAAAAGCGTGCTATGTGTGATGTGTGTATCCATTATAGAAACTGTGTCGACATAATAGATACAATCGATTTTGATACATTCCGTTATGTCTTTTGTTCTGTTGGGTCGTGGTGACACGTCCCGCTGAAAAATAATCGATGAAATCACAGGTGTTATATGTGAGATTTGCACTGAGTAACCCAGCCTTCAATCAAGTCACATTCGTCTATTTTATCTTGACCTCCCCATCGCATACATCTTCTTCTTTTTTTTTTCTTTTTTTGTGCCCCTCCGAGAGGAAGTGTACTTTTGTATACCAACCTTCTTGATTTGGTTGTTTGTTTTATTTGTTTGTTTCATTTTCAGCTGAGAAGATGGCTGGGTAGCACATATTCAGCTGCAATAGCTGGTCTTCCATGGGGTCTGCAGTTGGATGTGTAAGGCGGGACCACTTTCCCTGTTTATATAAGGTGCTCTTTGCGATGAATAAATGAAGCGGGATCTTTTACGTGCATGAGTTGTGACTCTCTTCATACACGGGATCTCCATTTTATGTCCTATCCAAGGGACAGGGTATTTTGCCTCCTACTAGAGGGGGCTGTATGATTACACCACAACTTCGCTCAGTGGGACCTGGAAATCGAACCGAGGTCCTTTGGATCATGAGGCAGACGCGCTACCGACTGAGCTAACCCATCGCCAGCAATACTACTCTGAATACTAGTAATTTGGACAGACCTTTATCATCAAAGTTATATCGAAGGGAGATATTACAATGACTGGGAATTCCACGCAGATACACGGTTCATTGAGATATCGACGGATTGTTTGAATATTGAATAAAATTGTGTGCTTTGGCATATGCGTAATATTTAGCAAACAGATAAAACACAGCAGGGAATCCCAGCATGATTGGAAGTAGACAGGTGATGCGGGAGCTTATACTTCAAGTGGAAATACTGTAGTATTAAAACCCTGTAATATTGTACTGTGGATAATAATAATAATGATGATAATGATAATGATGATGATGATGATGATGATGATGATGATGATAATGATAATGATGATGATGATGATGATGATAATAATAACAATAATAATAATAATAATAATAATAATAACAATAATAATAATGATAACAATAATAACAATAATAAGGTCTTACTTACCTAGGGTAGCCTCTTCAGTGCTGCCACTGCTCTACCATGGAGCTACCAACGTCTTTTTGGTAGCTCCATGGCTCTACCAAAGGGCCCTGCTATTATCACTACCCTAGCGCGGCCAGGTACCCATTTATACACCTGGGTCGAGAGGGACATTCCGTATAGAAGGTAAAAACATCTTGCCCAAAGACGTAAGCACTGAGCGGGATTCGAACTCGGGTCCTCCGATCGGGAGTCGGGAGTCTTATCCACTATATGCCACAGCATATCATCATTACTGATATCATTCTCAACGCACAACACAAAACACACAAACAAACATAAAGAGTTAAATAGATACAGGTGTATTAAGATGGAGTATAACAGGGAGAAAGAGGGTGTGCGTTCCTTTATAGTGGCAACGGTCATTGACGGTGCATGGCTGTTGTTTTTTTCCGACGAGATTAGAAATATATTCTTAAAAGACAAGAAATTGTTCCTCCAAAGATATATCCAGGTCTTATCTTATGCTATCACTATATAAAGTGATGTAAACAGCCTGGAAATTAGAAAACAACGATGCAGAGAGCACTGAACAGAGGGTTTCGTGATCAAACAGCTGATATGGGGAGCAGCCGGTGTCGGTGATATCCAGAGTAGGCTACATGACCAATAATTGTATTTATAGATAGGACAACTTTTTCTGGCAAAGTGTCTGAGGTATAAATACATGCATGGTGGCTGATTTAAAGCCAAATCTTTATATTTCTCATTTGGAATTTGCTTGCAGGACATTGAAAGGGTCTATCGAGAAAACTTGTCTCGCTGAGGCGATTTGCCAGGATATCGAGTCGTTTTGTGAATTATCCAGACCAAAGGTGTAAAATAGTTTCAATCGTAGTGCACGAGCTTTTATTCCCGAAAGGCCCTCGTCATGCAGTAGTACCAGGTAGGTAATAAAGGAATCGTATTTTCCAACAAGCTCCATTCGATGCACTGATTGCAGAAGATCGGTTGATGTACTTAAAATGTTACCCCGTTTATACTCCGGGCGGGTTTCAGAGCCTAGTCCTCGAGGAGATTCGTATGCCCGCTCGAATAAGCGGTCTCTTGTCTGTTTATCCTGTTCAGTATGAACGGGTCTACTACTGATGATCGATTTTAAAGTATTACGAAGCAACCAAGATCGAATACGCTCTGAGATTTTTGTTACACTTCCGGCATATGCACCTTTCTGGGTGATTTGCTTCTTGTTGTTGTTTTTTTTTTCTGGTTATTTCTGTGTTTTTTTTTTTTTGTTATGTTTTTTTTTTTTTTTTTTTTTTGCATTTTCGTCGCTGTTCCCACGTAAAATTGTGTTACCACAGCGTTGAGTAATTCACACATTTCGTATAAATACAATGTGTACTTGTACACTCCAGAGCAAAAATCGACAGTTCTGCTGGCAAACTGTAGTTGAGAACAATGTTTTCACTTTAACGAGAGGTGGATAACCTATACCTGGCTGAACTTTATCGTCAAACATAGCGAAGGAAGAAATACGAATGGGAATTCCAAGTTTGAGACAATTCAGATCACTATCGGGATATCAATAGATTATCGCATGCTCTGGTAGGTGCAAGTAGCAATAGATAATAAAAAACTGGGAATACCAGCACCTTTGAAAGGTACATTATTCCTAATGGGTTTATCACTGGTGATGTTTATATTATGGCGTGTCGTTTTGCGCAACATCTTTAGTGTCATTACTGTGGATAAGGCCAGGAAAGTCACAGCAGTTATATTGCCCACACACTAGGGAATGGGGCCTATACACAATGCACAGACAGAGGTAGAAGGGGGGGGGGGTGTGAATAATATCATAAATACAATTATGTTCCCTATGTTACAACAACAACAACGGCTTTCCCTCCCGATATGAGAAGAGTATTCCAGTAAGTTTTAAAAAGATCTATACAAATGATTATGACATTTTCCTGATTAACGCAAAACGATGTGAACTTCCTGTAAATCAAACAGATTTTATACGCAACAATTACATTTTGTATAATTAGAGCATTTATATTTTTATATAAGTGGCGAGTTTTTTATCATAATATCATATTCAACTATGCAATATCCGTTGTATTGTATTGTAGTGCATTAGTTTTCTGCATAAAATCAACATAATAATACACAAACGACAATCAAACAGTGTGGAATGTGGTTAGATTGGCCTGCTCAACTGTTATACCTATACAAGACACAGCTGTTCCACCGAGGGGTACAGGAAAATATATAAACAGAAACATTTTACATCAAAAACTGAATTTCAGAAAACAATAAATGCAGCGATAATAATTACAAGCAGAAAGAGGCCTACACGCTACCAAAATGAATAATAAAAATAAAAACACTACACCCTTCCCCCCCTCACACACACACACACACACACCTACAAAAGCTAAAGTTGAACAAAATGCTTTGCATTATTCAATATAATGGTGAAAATATGGGTCTATGTTGTTGAATAATAAAAAAAAAAGATCAGTTATCACTTTGTTGAAAACGTTTACATGTAAACTTGAAGAAGACTTTCATTCTGGCGGTAAGTCATTGTAGCTCCAAGTTCCCCAGTAAACATACATAGTATATGTACATTATTCTACAGTATTCGGGCTTGTTCTGGGTAGTGAAAGATTTCCATTCGAACGAAGGGTGTAGATATGCGTAATAACTTTGAACGAATCTTCAAGATAAGGAGCACATATAAATTAGGTAGACACTTAAAAATCAGGGAATAGTTGTTTAAAATTACGTCCTTTCATCAATTTTATTCTGTCAAATTAATCACCTGTCACTGATCATAACATACGGTTTATGCGCTGGGGAAGTATACGGGGAAGATAATGTGTATACTCAGTAAATACAGTGTACAGGTAAAAAACAAACAAACTAACGAAAACCTTATGACACACTCCGCGTGAAAGGTTAAGGAAGATTGGGCAATCCACTCAAAGGTTATGAGTTTTCCTATAAGTTTGGGTAGACTCCACATGCCGCCATCTATAGAGGAATTCAATACGGTCATGCAAATTATTCGAGAACATCCGCACTGATCTCTTCCGCATACGTTCAATTTGTTGTTTGTTTTTGCTTTTTTTTTTCTTCAGCGACTGCATACATGCTTCAAAAAAGAGAGAGACGCATATAGAATAACAATTCCATCTCTCTCAAGGAATGCGTAAGAA
Source organism: Diadema setosum (assembly GCA_033980235.1). NCBI lineage: Eukaryota > Metazoa > Echinodermata > Echinoidea > Diadematoida > Diadematidae > Diadema > Diadema setosum. The sequence continues at coordinate 19,544,161 of CM067066.1, read as the reverse complement.
GAGATCATAAAGGAATGTATATGAGCTCAATCTTTTCAGGCCGAAGGACTCATTACAAACACAATATGACATAAAATTTTGTAGGCGTTTTAACGTTGTTCACAAGTTTTATCGTCACTGTCTTGCGCAATATGCACAGGGCAAGTCATTAGACGCGTGCGTGGAAATGCATTAAACTTATCAGAACGCACGCTCTATTTGATAAAAAAAAACAAAACTGTACGATTCGATTACGGTTAATGAGAGGCACCTGTAGTGTATAGGCTTTTAAGGAAAACATGTTAGAAAAAACAAAACAAAACAAATCAAGCATGCGTCCCGTACAGAGATCAACCTCAATCCAATTAAGCTATATCCTTGTAGTCGTTTCGTACTAATATCAAACCGCTGCATGCTCGCCGCCACCATTTTTCATGCCATGTCGTAATCCGCTTAACCACCCACGTACGGCTTTTGCAAATTTCATTTCCATTAATTGCAAAAATTTGCCATCGGCTTCGTGAAATATTCATCCATGGAAGGGGGGGGGGGCAATGTTTTGTCTCTTTCTCTCGATTAATTCATTGAAGCCTTATCCAACTGGCGCGCTTGCAATACCCGTAATGACTGTAGACCAACCAACAAGAACCGGACGCCGCACGCCTCTTGCAACCTATTTTGACAATGATGTTTACTGTGACGAAAGTTACTCGTCGATTGGGATGACCGCACGAAATAGGACGGGGGGGGGGGGGGGATTGCTTGACCTCTGGTTCCCCCCCCCCCCCCATCACCACCACCACCACCACCATGTTTGATCAAAAAGGCGCACAAAGCAGGATGCAGGCTGCAGAATGAACGAAGCCACTGACAGAGCGCAGTCAAGGAGAACATTATTTCTTATTGTCGCTGACTCGGAACATGCGTTATTTTCTATTACGGTCCAAACTTAAGGTAAGTGGTTTATACATTATTCTCTTGCACATTATATTTCTCATGAATACTATGAACTTATACACAGTTCGGAGAGCACAAACGCCGACTGATATGATAATTAAAGTATTATTTTGATCGGCATTTTATCATACGTATAGGCCTATAGTCAAAATTATTACTTGATGGTAGGCTAACGATATCAGTTACTCATCTTTTTGAAATCATTCCCCAAGACCACGCTAGATACATGAGGATTGACGGGAAATATAATGTCACATTCCATGCCGTATCAATACAAAAATACTCTTATAGGCTTGCACATCGACATCATCAAGCAACATGGTACGCATCTTGCTATCTATTTATCAGAATAAGATGATCGGGGGAAAAGGTTGGATGCGGATTTTTTTTTTTTTTTTTTCGTATCTCGAGGACTGAAAAAAAAGCAGACGAAGTCGCACACGGAAAAAAAAGGGGAAAAAATGTGTCGCGTTCATTCAGCCAGCAAGCTTGGTATAATAGCTCAAGAAAAGTAAATACAATGTATAGCTTAGGGCTGGCACATATAGTTCTCGGAGAAAAAGAAAAAAAAAAAGCACTGGTAACCGTATGAGGGCGCTCGTCTCGTTCAATGTCTTTACCTCTCGAGCTCGCGTGCGACGGAACTACTGACGCAAAAGAGCATGGAGTCCTACGGACGTTCGAGACAATCAAATACTAGTAGCAGATTACAAGAGCACATCTCCCCCCCCCCCCCCCGCCTGCCCAAGTTCTTGTTTTTCGTTTGTTTGTTAGTTTTTTATTGTTGTTTTTTAACTCGAAACTTGATGGAAAAAAATGCAGAAATACCTCAACAAAAATTGTTGATCTGTACAATTAGCATATTAGTGATGTTGTGTAGCAGTTTCAATTCTCATTGGAGTTATTACAAGTCAATTTGCATCCAGTGTGTCAACTTGATTTGGGAGATGAGTATCCGAGTTGCCTCAGTCGGCCTTTTGTACATGTGAATTTATGAGTGCATATAATATACAAACACTGAGGGGGGAAACAACACAATAACATTATGCTAATGACTGCTACCGGGTACTGACTGTCATATTCTATATTCCCTGGGTTTGTTAATGAAACACACAGCTACACATAGGCTACATGTAGCAAGGGTGGAATGTGTATGTGTAGGTAACATGGAATATGTGTAAGGGTAGAATATGTGTAATTCCATCAGCTTTAGGGAGAGAGAGAGAAAAAAAAAACCTCTTACCTACAATGTATATAATTATTGCAAGTACCAGTTAACAGGTGAAGTTATAAATTCTTTGAAGACTAATGCTCGTATATAGGTGACTTGTGTATGAGGTGTAGATTATGAGCAAGCAAGTGTCAATCAAGCTCAGATCTAGTCCGAAAGTTTTGGCCTGTCTCTGGAGGATATTACATAGTGATCAGTCTTATTCTACGAACCTTGCCTGCAAGGAGGTTCGTGGAGCAAAGGGAGAGGCAATCCTGATATTATGCTGCTTTGTATGAAAACAGAAAACTCGTGAGAAAAGTAGATCAATGAAATTTATTTATTATTTTTTTTTTTTGGGGGGGGGGAATCAGACACACTAACAATAATCATGAACTGATAAGCTTAGAATGTAACACAAATGGGCAACTCTGCATGACAAAGGTGTTGATCAGCTCTCCATTAGTTTTGTACACAAAATTTCATTACTATTCATTTTCTCAGATATTTTGGCACAGACAGAGCTTATCCAGAGAGGAGGATATCCAAAAAGATATTACAGTGTACTCTTATCATACAAAGTGTACACCAAGAACAGATTTGAAGAACATTCTTTTTTTTTTTCTCATGAAAAAAAGAAAAGAATTTGAGACTTTTTGTGTACAGATGGAATGGATAGCTGCTCAGCATCTATGTCACACAGAGTTGCGAAACTGTCTTGCTCTTAAAACTTGAGCACTTTAAAACTGTGTGTGTGTGTCTATTTTTCCCCAAAATTTTCAATGATCTTCTTTGCTGATTTATGCTTTCACACCAACCAACTTGATATACAGGGGCATTTCATAAGCATTTCGTCAGATATTTGTTTTTTTCCTGACAAACTGTTCTAAGCTACTGAAATCCTTGCATCTGATTGGCTGAGAGCAAATTTCCCCTGTAACTTAACACCACCAGGGAGGTGAGTACAGTTGTGGGCCCCTCACTTACTTCCCTGCATGCTGCATTGACAGGGGGTTCATGCAGCCAGACTGCACTCGGTCAGCGTAATCCAGCTAGGGGCAGTGATATGGCTCAGTGATATGGCTCAGTCAGTTGCGTGTCTACCTTCAGATCCAAGGGTACTGGGTTTGTTTCCCCCCGAGTCTCACTGAGCAATGTTGTGTGTATTTTAAAGCATTCTGTCCCCTCTTGTAAGAGGCAAACCAACCATGTCCCTCAGATAGGACATTAAATGGAGGTACCGTGTGTGAGTTAGCCACAACTCACGCACGTGAAAGATCCCATTTCATTCACTCATTGCAAAGAGCAGGGTGCCAACCTGGTGAAGTGGTCCCCTACCCTCCCACACAAGAAAACGGGCGAATGATGCCAACCATTCTGGTTCGCCCCTAGCAATAGTCAGCAAATGGTATCAACCAGGCACATTGTGTCATACGCTTGAATGAATGAATGAATGATCCCCTGATGAGACAGGCTGAAGCTTTCAGACCAGCTCAGACCCAGCTAGCCATCTCAAGAAAAGACACCACCAGCCTTGCTAATTTGTGCTCTAATTTTGACGTATCAGAATTTTGAGACACAAGATCATACCCCCACTCTCTAATTGTATCGGAATGTCAATGTCAATGTCAATTACAATTGTTCATGGTGGTATAATACCAGAAGCAGAATGTGCATATAGTGTACATGCACTATATTATGATTACAACGGCCAATGCACAAATGAATAATAAAAATGTGGGTAATTTTATTGCAATAAGGGACTAGGCCAAGGTGAAGTAAACTTACAAAGGACCGAATATGCAATCAGAACAGGTGTTGTCTACAATAGAGTTTGACAGTGTGTGCATCATTTGAATTGTAATTATGAACACAGTGTATTCATATAACACCCTGGGCATCTGCTGGGTATAAAACACAGTACAATTTAATACACTATTGATTGGAGAAGTTTTTTCATGATCCCCTCCCCATGCCCCTTTCCTGACAAAGGGTTACATTCATTCTGCAAATGGACATCTATATTTCATTTGCATGATTGAGGTCCTCTTGTACTGACAGTTATATTTTGAAGAGCATGCGCATGTCTCACTATGGCTGTGAATTCAGTCATGTGAAATGTATTTAGCCATGTTTATTTATCTACAGTATGTGATGAAACCATACCTTCAAGAAGCTAGCTATTGAGTATATACTGATATAGACTTAATATAATGTGCTTATTTTAATCTTTCTTCCAAGAATAAAGATCCCAGATATTTATTTGCAAGCCCTGGCTACTCTGCTGTATCAGACTGCAGCCCTGCTTCGATTTGTATGAAGGCCCTATCTTAGTACTAAGTGTTTCAAAAAACATTTCCTACTTTTGATCATTAATAGTTCAACAACTATTCATCCGATGAAACTGTCATTGATATGAGTAATAGCTGAATAGTGTACAATTTTGTTGGAGGTGATTTGAATGTGAAAGCATAAATCAGTGTCATTAAATCTAAGATTGATTTTGAAGTAAGGTTTCAAATTTTGGTCAAATTTTAACCCTCTGTACAAAAATTGAACTTTGCACAGGAACCAATGATGTGTATGTGGGTGTGTGCTGACAATGGCCCTTAACAATGGACATGCCTGAACCATCTGTTGACTAGGCGTCAGTCTCGCGCTCCCAGGCACATGAATGCTTAATCAATAATTCATGTGGATTGCCCTGGGCACTGCTAATCTGAATTCATGCACGGTAAAGAGTAAAATGTATGCACATGGAAAAGGTAAGCACATGTTTCCATGTGCTTGCAAACACCTCATTTCATTCCAGCTGGCAATCATTTTGAAATTTTGCTTCACATATCACTAAATTTGGGAGATAAATAAGCATAAATTATTTTAAGTTCCTCATTTTAATACAACTGTCTACTAATTAAATAGTCCGACAAAGTTTTAGCTTTTTCGATAAAAAGAGATCATTTTTGGTAAAGAGTTCAGCAGCATTTATCATTGGGGCGATTTGTTTCACAGTAGATTAATTCAAGGCTTCATATACACAAGTGTATACTCTGATTGATTTTCTTTGCTTCCTGTCACCATGTTTACGATAGAACAGAAGGTAATCATTGTAATTTCGTTTTTCAAAAGTAGGAGAGCACTAGGGAGCTGTCACGACTCAACGACAGTATCGGCAGGCGTTTGACTTTACACAGATACTGCCAGAGGCTGAAAAAAGACTAGTTGTGATAGTGGAATTTCTCATGAATAAATAATGAAGCATTCAAACCCTGGCCATTGTTCAGGACCATTGTCAGGGTGTTAACCACACACTCCCATACACACCCATTGACCCCTGTGCAAAGTGAAATTCTGTACAGAGGGTTGAAAATAGAGCAAAATCTGGAACCTAACTGTGAAAATAATCATGGATTTCATGAAACTGAACCAAATTGTACACTATTCAGCTATCACTCATATCAATGACATTGTTATCTGATATAATACATGTAGTTTTTGAATTATTAAGAATCAAAAGTGGGAAATGTTTTTTGAAACACCTAGTATATATACCAAATATATATACAAAATAAACATTCCAAGGGCTATAGGTTATGTTACATACAACTAGTCTACTCGAGCTAAAACAATAAACAGAGGTAACGCATGAAAACACTGATATAACTGAGTGTAGAAGCTACGGTGTATGTGGTTTTATGTGCATTTATTTACTCATCGTAATTATATTTATTATTTGTAATGTCCAAAAATGGCAAGCATGATGTAGGCAATGGAAATTATGACTCACCGAAGTGGCACAAAGCCTCTGTTCTTGTGTTTATGTGGCAATCAAGGTACGGTACGTACGGTGCGACTAGCCCACGCTTTTTCGATGGACCCATACACACATAGACTACAAAATACAAGCAAGGGGCTCCGGACAACAGTTACTGGCGACTTACGCACTGACTAACTCACTACTGTACTGAGACTGAGTACACAATTTTAACAAGCAATTCCACTCAATCACAACTCTCTGATAGATGGTGTCTTTCGTCCGAAATATTCCTTAATGTATAACATCAAAAAATGTCACAGAATGACATGCAGTATTGGCGTTTGTACTCACGAAGTTGGTTAACGTCTCGGCGAGCACTTTACTCTCGACGTGTACTACACATTGCAGCTAGATATGTTTTTGCGGTGTGGTGGACGACACCGTACGTAGTACCCGCGTTAGCAAAAAGGGATTTTACACACTACGTCACGGGGAATTCCCATTTCGCAACTAACAGACGTTAGAGCGCCCTCTGTAATACCAAAACAAAATACGTGTAAACTGAGCTCATGCAGAGACAATCGGGGATTCCCAGCCAAGGTGGCAATCTAAAAATACCTAATACCTGTAAACATCAGTAGACTTTCTCATGTCCATAACATTGCGCACCAGCAATGTCCAAGGAACAACCTACTAGTTTTTTTTTTCTCTGTCTCCAGATCAGTTGCATCACATCCGACCGTCTGAGGTCTAAGATTTCATGAGCATGATCTACACAAGATTGTCTTGACTCGAAGAACAACATATTCCAGTTCTCGAATATTCTCGACTAATAAAATGATACATATCCTATGAAGTTTTAAAGTCAGTCTTTGGTAAGTAATATATCATTTTAAGATGCTTGCAAGACTCTTTATTAGGTTGTTATCGTTAGGTTGAGAAATATGGAACAATTCAGTTGTATGATAATTCGAATTGATTATGTCTCACAACTTACCAATAGGTGGTTTTCATACCACCATGAAAATATTACAAGAAATAACTTGGTAAAGAAGTATAATGAAGAAACATGAGCAACGACTGTCATGCAATGCACAGGGAATGTAGTTATAATGGAGCTATCTTATGTTTTGTTTTTTCTTCTTCCTTCCTCCCCAGTCCCCCACCCGTTCTCTCCCTCTCCCTCATCTCTCCCCCTCCATTCCCCCTCGCTCTCCTCTTTCTATCCTCTCTCACTCCATTCTCTCAACCCGTGCATCTAATTATAGACCCTTTCTCTTCCGACCTCCCTGCTCCTACACAGCTATGTAATCTTCCATTATGTCATGAATATATGCATTTGTACGATGTGGGTGTGGCCTGTTCGGACCACGTTGGAAAAAAAAAAATGGATCGAGGCTGGGACCATGCCGTTTGAAGAGGCGAAGGAAGAATAACGTTTTCGTTTTAAGTTTGATATCATTGGTGGTGGTGATTTGTGTTGGTGTCAGAATGTGTGACATGTTGTTGCCCCACCAGGATTTCTCTCCCTTCCATAATAATTAGTTGACCATATTATTATTATCGACAAATAAAATCATACCAACAAAACTGGTTCCATAGTCACGCTCTGAAGCACGCGCACACACATTGATTATGACTCGTGTATAGTGTGAGAACACTTACAGGACATAAGTCGAAAAGAAAAAAAAAACACCTGGAAAAAAATACCAAAGCACATTTCAAGTCACCCTTTCCAAAGGCTGCAAATTTATTTGACCACACCAGGAGCAATGGACATACGTAGTGTTTTGTCTCCTGAACGCAATTACAATTTTTTAAAACAGATTACATAAGCTAGGAACATCTACGCGTTTACATACAAATTCATTAGATATCATCAGGGGTTAAATTCTCACATTAGGCAGTGATACGAGCAGAATAATACATAAGCAAATATACTATTGCTCCATCTTACACATAAATCATAGGTTCTGAAATAATTGTGCTATCCAAATTGACTGTTAAGACACATTAATATTGATATGATTACCTATTGAAATAAGAGATGTAACTTCCGTATTTTCAGGGAGATTGGACATTTTCATATCCTATAAAATCCACAATGTCAGATCATCATTTTTCTGTTCTATGCATGTGACCTAAAAGATTTTAATGCAACATTAAATGCAACATTATCCCGTAGCAGTCCTTAGTTGTTTTCAGATTGTTAAAATGTTACCTTCACCAATAACGAAGACAATACACGCGCGTGGTCCTGTCATTAAGTGTCGGCATGTACGCACAGCCAGGAGGCTTATACTGGTCCCTGTTTTTAGCCTGTAGTAATCAGATTTACAACAACGCCCCTTTTTTCTATTACACTGAATATCTGTGGTGTTCTTATGATCCTTATACAATTTTGACTAGCACCAATATCATTTTAAAAATGCACTGTTCCTTTTTTGAAGCATACATGGTACAAGTACAAGTGAAGTCTTTCCGATGACATCTAACATAAATTATGGAAAGTTCCCTATAGATCAGTAGATTGTAAATAAGAATGGACAAAGATTCTACTGCAGTATTTTAACACAACATGACAACAAACAACAACAACGAAAACGACAAAAAGCTGGACACATTCATAGTTAACGTCAATATTGCCAAATATAACAGTGTGTTGTTGAAGAATTAAAACATCAAAACATGTTCATACGTGTTTTTTTTTTTTTTTGTGGTACTAGACCAATTACAGTTAGGATTCAAGATACACGCTAATTTCGATGGTCATTGCAAAGTCGTGTATTTCTGTGCAAATCCAGACCTGAACATCTCACTATAAAGTCACTCATGCCAGTATACGTATAGGTAGATAAAAATAATATTTAACATTTTGATATATAATATTCCTTCTAATGGAGAACGGTAGTTTTCTCTGCTGAGTTCTGTAGTACACCATCTGCAAAACAGTGAAACTCCTTATATTCGGATTTCCAATTTTCTTCTTCTCTTAATTATCTTTTACTTGTAATTTTCATCCTGATGACAATTTCCAATGAACGTGTTTGGAGCTTTCTACATGAAGGTTGATGAGGAGAATATGATATAGGATCATTCATGATAATTATATTTTATTCTTAATTTACGACGTCGCTGTTCCGGTAACAACTCTAATCTTGATGATATAATTATATGCATTCCGTCCTTTTCGATGACGGAATATAGGAGAGTGAATTAACTACATGTATTGCTAAATCTCTCTGCGATGTGTTTATACGGCTAGAATACTGTATTATAGGCCAATATTAAAGTAAAAATATACATTCACGAGGGTTTTTATTGTGTTTTATTTGGGTTTTATTGTGTGAATCAACGGATCGCTATGATTCATAGTTTTTTTAATCATTATGATGAACATTATTATTATCATTATTATTATCATTTTGGCTATTATTGTCCTGTGCCGATAAGAAGAGGCGTATAGGAAGAGGAAGGATCGAGAGCTAATATGGCATCAGCATCTACAAGGTTCTGAAGCCGCGGGGCAAGGGCGCGTGTACCACCCAAGCCTATATTCAAATGACCACATGTTTATGATATTTGGTATTGTAGGTCCTTACTTGGTTGATATCATACTATTACGATACGACTATAACAATACCATAATCACCCCAACAGCGGACGCACTGCGTCAGTTGAAATCTTGGTGACTGGTGATTGGTCGCTCATTCCATCATGGGCACATCTTCCATTTCCTGCGGCATGTCCTCAAGCGAGAAGTGGAACTGGTCACTATGAAGCGATTCATAGTGTTCCAGGGGTTTCATGTTCGTGTCCCCGCTGATACCCGTCACCACCTCCTCTGCTTGCAGGTGCTGGATCCTCGCCCAGACCAGCTTGGAGGTCAGGGGAGAGGACGATCTATCCCACTTCTCCGCGAAGACTAGCCACACGGCTGGCACCCGTTGGCCTTGCATGTTCTTGTTGGCGTACCGCCGCCGCTGCTCCTGCTTAAAGGCCTCGTAGTCGAAGATCTTGGTCGCAGCGCCTCGCTCAAGCGGCTGCGCCTGCGAATGGTCGCACGCTGTGCTCAACCAAAATATCTTCGTCAGGCACATGCGCTTGGCGAACAGATTCCCTTCTTCATCAGTGTATACGAAGATCCTACACACAAAAACAGATATGCAAAAATGATCAATGAGTTTTGTGCAGTTGCCTTTTTTTTTTGGGGGGGGGGGGTGAAAATTAATTTCGTTTAGAGCTCTGCTGGCAGCAAGCACTTTTAATGGTTTTCACCTTAAACTGAGTAATCATCTGAGTTTGTTTTTGTGAGGAAAACAATAAAAGTATACTCTTATACCAATATCCATAACATGAAAAGCGCAGATTTTGATTTGAAATGATACGCAATAAAGCATCATCCAAAGAAGCCAGAAACCATCATCCCACCTCCCTGATATAAAGATGTCCTGACGTGCCCCATCAGTGCGTGGGATCATTATATTTTGTGTTTTTCCCGTTCAGCAAATTATTGGCACAAATCGAAAACGCCCTGATGATGGACCTGCACGTGATAACTGAGATAAAGCCAATGCCCGTGGGTTAGAAGCGGGGAGATGGAGACGTTTCACCTCCCTGTTAATTATTTGAATTATTACATTATCTAAATCATTCTTATTAAGAAATACTTGAATTGAATTGAAGAGCAATATTCTTGAATAATTGGAACAAGATCGAGTATAGTGATCCATTTTTCGAAGTTTGCGTATTTTCATCTTTATCACTCCAGTTCTCCTGACAACAAATTATTCCTAAAAGGTTTTATACTCCTCAGTTTACTTTGTTTGGCTAAAATTATGAAACCTTATTCTCTATTACCAAGGAAAATGAAATTTCTATGTTCCTTTCGAAAAACGAAATAGAATTCGAATTTAGTTAAATCAAATTAGATTAAATCAAATTAGATTGAATCAAATGGGTTTTGATTATCAATAGGTGGTGGGGGTATGGGGCATAGAGTCAAATAAAGATTTAAGTTGGTGAAGAAGTGATGAGAAGATGATGATGATAATGAGATGATAAGGTTTATGTATCATTATGTTTGTATCATTTCATCATTTTTTTTAATGAGGGTTATTGTATTGATATTGTGGAAGATACCTACACCACTGTTGTTATTGTAATGCAGAAATAGTATATGTATTGATATTTGATTGATTGATTGATTAATATTTGACAGTTTATATGTGATATGATATGTATATTTCGTGTTGCGGTAATGTAAACTCCAATATTGGGTGTTTTTTTGTACCGCATGTACGTGTCTTAACCTGCCATTCGTTTTGAATGAAACGGTGGACCTGGTGGACACTTCTTTGAACTCGAATAAAGTCATGATTAAACAACAATATGAAATTAAATTAAATCAAATCTAATTCAATTAGGTTAAATTAAATTAGATTAAATCAAATTAGATTGAATTGAATTAAATTAGATTAGATTATATTAAATCAAATCAAATCAAATCAAATCAAATTAAATCAAATTGAATTAAATATACCCTGCGCTGCATCCTTCCATTATCCGTCCCGTGTAGGTACGATGCTTTTCGCTCCCCCACTTGACGTCAGAATCACTGTCGAGTCTTTTCTGTATCGTCAGTGGGGTGGCAGGAACAGAACCGAACGGGTGGTTCGGACGAGGAGGGTGGTAGAACAGGCACCCGTGCGGATTTTGGACTGTCTCATCCATCATTATATTATCCCTGAACTTGATCGTAATCCGGAAGTGGCGCTCTTTAATCACAGAGAGAGAGAGAGAGAAGGGGGTCATCATCAAAATGCAAGAGTTCTGCCTTTGTGGTTCCTCCCTACATCTTGTTGAAAATATCATTTTATTTAGATCTCGTATGCAGACACACTTTCTCGTTATATCTATAGGCATAACTCCACTGTTATATTTTGTCTTTTGTCTTTTTTTTTTCTTCGGTTGGATATGACAGTATCATTTGAATGTCAAGTAAAATATTATGAAACTAAATGTGCTGAAACTGTCTACTGAGTTTCAAAATGTAGGACCGGGGCAATTTAAGTGATCAGCTCAGATAACGACATGTATAAATCAAAACTTTTATCTATTTGGATTTGGTGATACATCTCTATGTTTGACTTGGCTGTCTTCAGTGTGTTAGTGTGTGTTTTCATGTGTTTTAATGTATTTATTTTGTGAGATTGAAGAAACTATATAATGCAAATTCATGTCGCTGTGAGGGGTGACAGGACGTGGATTTACGCATTCATCCTGCACTTCCGCAACGTGCGAATGATTATTATGGTCTTTGTTAAAACCCCGGGGGGGGGGGGGGGTGTATTATGTATATGTCTCCCTGATAAGACTCTTTAACCTCTGCTTGCCTTATTAATTTCCTGCCCAAAGGTATGTGTGAGAAATTTTACACGTTATTGACCATCTGGAACAGAAAGGGTTAATAAATTCGTCACTGGGTGGGCAATAACCAAAAAACAGCCCAGGCCAAGGTGTCTTTTTCAAAAGCTGAGACACAATAACATGCAGTTACACAATCAAAACAGTTACAATGTATTTCTCTGCGCTTCCTTCTCGTATCACTGGATTTTGACACATCGGTGTAACTGGTGCTTGAGAAAATGTCATCATAAATACTTACCACTGGTTAAAGTGAAATTTGCTGGAATGCTTCCCCTATCATCCCACGAGCTACACTGGGCCTCTTCAGTCCCATCCGTTGCCATTGGTGGCCGCTGACTCTGAACTTGCTTCTGCCTGTTGGCTCGCTGGGAATTGCGGCGTTCTCGCCCACTCGTCGAGGCACGTTGCGGTCTGCGTTCACCGTTTTCAGCTGCTGAATTATGTGATCAAGGTAAATAAAATTCACAATCACATAACCAAGCAATTGCATGGAAGTCGCCATACACTCTATTTGATCTTTCAGGGTGAATATATAGGTCGTGATACACAAAGGCCCTATTACGAAAAATAATGATTTCATGAGCTTCTGGAGATGTGATTTATTTTTCCATTATTTTGTATGATGTACAAACATTGAAGCGACACTAAAAAACTTTAATATAAACTATTATTGATTGATTAGGGTTATAGAGACAGATGCCTTTATTCCCTGATCATTATCTCTGCAATTATTGTCCTCACACAAAATCATATAGTTTCAATCAGAAATTGTCAAAAGCCGACAATTCGAATTATATTAATGACAACATCCATCAAATCCAGTAACGATAAATTCGAGCATGGTCTGACTCATCTAGTCAGAATCTGAGAGATTTTATACGATTTACATTGTATGAAATGAATATCATCGCTGTAATTCTGATCAACGTACCTTCAACTGGACAGCTGTAGTTTGGCGGCGAAGATAACTGGATGGTGAGTGTTCAAAAAAGTTGGGACAAGTCGATTGCGAAGGATAGTATACAACAATATGCAATGAATCTTAGAAAAACTGAAACTTATATCCATTCATTTTCAATTGATTATATTTTCATCTATATATTGTAACCTCGTCAGGGTGCAAAACATGTCGATACACTGTAGTTTGAATCTGAACAAGTTATTCAGTCTACCATAGATTCAAATCATATATGAAATATATAAGAGTATTCATGTAGATTCCAAAATTAAGCTGAAAAAAGTAAACGTTATTGAGGGTTGGTCATCTTGACATCTGAAAGAACTGTCGTTATTACGTGGGTATCTATAGCTGTGAAATATGCTTCGAGAATATCACTGTTTCGTGTGTGAAGAAAATATCCACAAGAGTTAGATTATATTTTATTATCATATACGTAAATACGAACTGAAAAAAAATCCCATTTCATCGACGTAATATAAATTTATATTACTCATTCAATATCCATCAATGTGTCCTTATCTCACAATGTAAATATCAACCGTGTTAGATGTAATTATAACCAAGGAGAAAATAGGGCACATTGTGAGCTGCGCTTGTCTGGTCTCTGATTGACTTATTTTCAAGATCGACCCTGAATAATAGGAGCAAACGTCTGGAAGTAAGAATCGGGCCTGCGGGTTTCATAATGAACGTCTGTCTACCATGCAGTGCGATAGTGACAGACTTTTGTAATCACACAATATGGTGTGATTTCTCCAATCGCAGGCAGAGATCGACATAATCCACAAACAGGGGCGGATCCAGGAATTCCGGATTTACAAAATTAAAAGGGGGTGCACGCGCCCCACCCCAATTATTTCATTTTTTTTCTTTTGTTTTACCCAAAATAAAGGGGGGCGGGGGCGCCCGATTCACCCCGCCTGGATCCGTCACTGATAAAGATATCTTGCTACATTGTATTTCTGTCAGTGCTTCATCATCAACTGCCACACTGTTGTTATGATAATAATTGTAGAGTGCTTTTCAAGATCAAACCTATAAATGGACAGTTACGATTGTATGGAAATTACACAGCCGAAGCTAGATTACATTCCAGTCCTGGGTTTTACCCAAAAGGCGTTTTCACATCAGCCCGATGTTTCGCAATAGCGCGTTTTTTCCCGACTTGGGAAATTAACCCGATCACAAAATAGCGCGCTATTTGATAATGTGAATACAAATAAGCGTGCTAATTGATCGAGAAAATTTCTCGAGTCCAACTCGGGAAATTTCCGAAATAGCAGGATAATTAATGCGAACTAGCGCGCTATTTGATAATGTTCGGGCTGATGTGAAAAGGAAATGAAATAGCGCGCTAATTTGCGATCTCGAAAAATATCTCGAGCTGGGATTTCTATCGGGCTGATGTGAAAACGCCTTTAGGGAAATGGATTAAATCAAGGCAGAATAAGCTGAGGAGGGAGAGGGAGAGAAAGATGAATTCAGAAGGTGAAAGAGAAAATGATAAGAAAGCTTGATGTTCTTGAGCAAGAGAGGGAGACATTCCGGAAGTGGGTATGTTTTTGTTTTTGTTTTTGTTTTTCCTGTTTTAATATTCATGTGTCTTCCCAGCTTCCGGCATTCAATATCATTCTGTTCGATTACTCACCAGCAGGCCGATGTTGCTTGACAAAATTCTTTCCAGTTCTGGATCTGCGAGTAATGGAAAATATAAACAAATTGAGGGTCTAACATGAACTCACATTATCAATTATTAATGTTCCGAATCAGAAATTTATAGCGCGTTATTTCGAAACACCGGGCTGATGTAAAAAGGCCCTGCCCGAGTGCAGTTGCAGAAGTAATCGTATAGCAGTAACTGATATGTGGCAGTAAAAGTTGTTATTAAATTGACAGTTGTTTGAAAAATAAAAAGAATGGGTAATTGTATTTGAATTAAAAAAAAAAATCAAAGTTGCAATTCAAACAATTGTCGTTAGAATGTTTTCATATTCACATGTCTTTGCTTTATTGTGTATGATCATAGTTATATACTGCAGGCACCTTCAACATTATTTATCGCAGAGCACTGGCTTTTAAGCCAATAAGTCTCGATTTCATATGGACATAATGTGACGGATAAAAATTGCTCTTCTGATTATTAGACACTATAGTTGAATGTATGGTATAAATTTGGGGTTTAAATAAAGAGTTAAAGGCATATATACTAGTTTCAAACCAAACTTGTTACATGATCTATGCTCTGAGGAAAGGCAAAATAAAAAAGGATTATCTTGATATAAAAAATGCACTTTAAATGTATTATCAACCTTCATGCCTTTCTGTCTCACGATCTGAACTAAAACTGCCGATGTTTCGTTTTGTTTTGTTTTTGTATTATCGTGAGCTATTATGATGCAATATGGAAAATCGCATGGATTGGATAGACATCTTTATTTTTCCAGAAAATTAATGAATTTGGAGAAACATCTCCAGTTGTAGCCCGAAATACCGAAGGCTATTGGAAAAGCAGCTCTGTAAGAAAACAGTATTTCTTGTATTTTATATCAGCTATTGTTCTTGAGTAATATACGGTTAAAAAAAAAGTTTTTATTTAGTTTTTTAATTAATGTAACAATGATAGTTTATAAATAATGTACCTTTATGTTATCTATATACAACTTACGATTAAAGGGAAGGTATAGTATTGGTTGAGGCGAGAATTCATCTTTTAACTGTATGTGAGATATTTAGAAACCACTTCATGAAATGTTCAGAAACCTACAATTCTAAAAGGAATTGAAAGTTTATTTGAGGAAAATGCGTTTTGAAATGGTTGAGATATCCAAAACAGAGTAAAACAAAGCGATCCTATAAATAAAACGTGGGTCGCACCTTTTATTAGGATTGCTTTGTCTTGGATACCTCAACCATTTCAAAACCAATTTTCTTCAAATATTCTTTGAATTCCTTTTAGAATCATATGCCTTTTCATATTTCACAAGAGGCTTCTCACTATTTCAAAAAATCATCATTAAAAAAAAAGACGTTGGAAACCTCAAACCCCATTCTCAACGGAAACCGTACGATCCCTTTAAGCTGTCATCTAGCGTTATATGCATCGATTTTTATCTATCAATATCCCCCTTCCTTAAATTCACAATGCTTATCATAACATGCTGTGTAATGAAATTTGAAACAGTCATCTAATGATGCAGACAACGAGCCACTGTAATATCAAGGCGGTTAACACTCCTTGGTGTTATCATATTGACCGCAAAAGATGACATGAACATATCAATACATGTTGGCCCGAATTCACGAAGGTGGTATAAATGAAACTATGGTTTAAACCATGGACAAAAACCATGGAGCGCCAAGTGTCGTACGGAATACTTCGTCACGAAATTGGTCATTTCGTCGACAAAATGACCGTTTCGTTAACGAAATTTTCATTTCGTGGACGAAATGTTCATTTAGTTACAAAATGTTGTAATTTCGTTACAAAATAATCATTTCACCGACGAAATGGCTGATTTCGTAACGAAATATCCCATGCGACACTTGGCGCTCCATGGTTTTTGTCCATGGTTTAAATCATGGTTTCATTTGTACCACCTTCGTGAATTCGGGTCATTGAGTCATGATCTTTTTAAAAGTTACCAAGCGATTCTGCTTCCGTAAAAAGAAATAGTCCTTGCTATATTTAGACTTTATGAAGCTTAAATCTTAACACTGAGGGAAAAAATGATGGCAAATACAGCAAATTTGACAGAACATAATCATTATATCATAAGCGGCACAATATCGAATGAGTTGAAGTAAAAAAAAAAACAAAAAAAAAACAAAAAAAAAACCCGTAAATAAAACAAAACAAAAAATAAAACACGATTCAGATTTGTATGGCTAACTCACCGCAGTACAAGATTGAAATTGTGTCTGGAAAAATGCTGATCTTGAACAGGTTATGTTCCTAAAGACTTCGTAGAGAGTGTCGTATGAAATGCGAATCTGTTCGACACTTGACTTAATAGACTTCGGAATTCCCAGAGCTCTGATTTGTTTGTTTCTTTGTCCTTGAATTCCTACACGTCGTGCTTCCTTTGAACCCAATAATGTGATTAAGACAAGATAAGGCAGTACCCTCAATCAAAAGTTAAAAAAAAAAAGAAATATGCAAAATCTCTCTGGTAGGCCTGACATATCGCTCTATTCATCAGTGACTGCATGGAAGTTGGACAGCATTCGCACAGCAAGTAATTAGAGGGCTTGAACTGAGCCTAGCAAATCTACGGGCAGGGATAATGGTGCGCGCGCTGCCTTGGCGCAGTGGCGAGTCGTGTGTGGGTATCAAGATGCGATTTCTGCGGTTTGCTCGGTCGGTAGTCGAGATTGCGCAAAACGATTGACACAGATCAGAGCGGTTGCTTCATCGATTGCTTCACCACTTCAGAGAAGAAAAATGGATTTCAATGCTCCCCCCCCCCCTCCCCGACACACACACATACACACAAATGCATGCACACACATACCAGTCAGATAGTACATGTACATGGTCGCATAATAAAAATATTACAAACTAATACAGTTAAACTGAATAATTTAAACGAACATGAACAGTGCAGGAAAACACTGTACGACCGCTAGATGCTATAGGACCTACTTAAGTAGCTCTTTATAATATCGTTATGTTAAGTTAAACTCTATGCAACTCACCGCTTCTGTATACAGAACAAGCGTTGTAAACGATTGCAAACGATTGGCTCCAAGCAATGTGTTTTCATTCGGTAGACGTAAATATGGACTCAACACAGTAAATTCAACCTCAACTTTATTATGTCGTTCTATGCATTAATTTAATACAACTTAACAGAAAACATGCTTTAATGTTTATTTTTCTTTTGTACAGCGTTGGTGTGTTGTGTGTGCGGGGGTGTGCAAATTAAGATGATAAAGGAGAGCTAGACCGTATTTCCATAATGAATTTCGATTGAACTGTTACTTTTCACTTTGTCTTTTTTTTTTTAATTTATTCAGGACGAAGGTGTCAGCCGGTCAAAGTATCGAGGAATGGGATAAAGGTTACCTACCTATTTCCACGTCGTCGTCGAAACCAGGTGGAATGTCTGGATTCATGACGTCATCGGTATGGTTGAATCCATTGGATGCCATTATGCCGACCAGTTAGATTATTTGGAAGTAGATGGTAGGTTGTTCGTAGCACTTCTTTCCACTGAAATACAAAGGAATGGTAATCAATAATGTAGTAAGATACTGGCAAAGATGGAAAGATGGTAAGAGTGATTAATAGATTGGCAGACAGATAGAAATATAGATAGATTGTGAGAGACTTAATGACTCCCACTTATCTGCGAAAGATTCTACCGTGACTTTTTTTTTAATAGACACGCTAACACACGCATATGGGGCCTACACAAGAATTATCTAAATATACGTTGTGCGTGTCTTTACAGAGAGTGTGTGTGTGTGGGGGGGGGGGGGGGAGGCTGAGGAGATAAATGAATGATCAAAATGATGATTTAATGAATATTTTCTTGATAGGGTAATAGAGAGGACGAAATCATAATGCACTGGTACGCTCTTTACCCATGAATCTAACGGCACTTCCAAAATGGGACATATACTTTCCGCACAACTTGCAAATTTAGTGACTCCATGAATCCACGATTCTGAGGCTAAAATGTAAACAACAACAACAACAACAACAACAACAACAACAACAACAACAACAGATCCAACTGCAGGGACAGTATAAAGACCTAAAACGTAGAAATAATGAACGGGACACAATTGCAGATATCGATATGACGGGTCGGATATACAGTGACAACAAAATATAACTGAAAAAAGAACTTGCGTTATGCATGCAAGAACATTTTAGCAAAACCAAACAAACAAACAAACAAACAAACTAGCAACCAACAAACTAACAAAGAGATGTCGACTCTAAACAAGACGAAATTACATCATTTCTTTCCGTTGATGTTCTCTGAGTAACGCCTGTAATGTGAGCTACGACGAATCACGGAGTACAACAAGCACCTCAGTATGTAGTGTGTGGTCTAGTCTTTTTTCCAGACTCTTTGCCAACTTTAGTCCCTTCCACAAAATGCGCCCTCCGCGGGGACGGAGGCAAAACATGAAAATTCAGCTCTCACTCTAACCAGTTCAAATTCAGATTGAAAATCTGAATTTGATGGATTTAGAAGTGAATCTTTTTTCTCAATCTTAAATTGGATTGGTCCCTCACAACAATCTTATATAATAGACACTGATTTCCAATCTATGGAATTTTAGAGAGGCAACATGTTACATGTACTTCTTTCGTCGTTAGAGAGGGTGTGAATATTCTGGATGGGAAATTATAGTACGGACAGATGGTCTGAAAGCAAGACTATCTGATGCAGTCACACATGTATTGACAACACTTGAAGAGCATGGGATGAGGCATTGCGAAATTTCAGTCTGCTTTGAAATTCCAGGGTCTATAAGCAGCATCCGACTGCAATGACACTCACATTACAAGCATCGGACTTTAAAATTGCACGCAAATTTACATTGCAAGTCGGGGCAAAACCGACAAATCTCTTTCAATGAATGAATGAATGAATGAATAAATAAATAAATAAATAAATAAATAAATAAATAAATAAATAAATAAAATAAAATACAGGCATTCGTGGCATGATTCGTACTTGACCTTAAGACTAACTGAAATTAAAGGATTTTTTTAATGATACAATTATTTTGCCATTACAACAAAACTTTATATTTACATTAAAAGAGAAAGCATGATTACATCACAAACTGGAAATTTACTATATAAAAGAAAACTTAGAATGCGCTCAATCGCATAGAAATTGTACACAAAAGATAAATGATAGAGGGGGGAAGGAAGGGAGAGAGTACTGGAGAAGAGCACAGCAGGTATCATTAATGCTGATGAGCTATGTAATGTCAGGAGTACTACACACGCATGAACACTAAATCAATGGAATAAAATATTCACACTCGAGCCCTTCTCATAATAATAATATACACACAGACAAATGCGTAATATCCATATGCATACATTAATACACTTATTCAAACATATACCGTACAGAGATGCGAACACACACACATGATATGGACACATAAATGAATACTAAAACATTCTGTGATAGTTATCACGAATTTGTCCCTTCACCGGGACAGATACAGGGAATGATACAGTTGGACGTGTAGAAGAAGGGGTATATGGAGTCGACGTGGGCTATTCTTGAAATTTGGATGGAATTTGCCTATCAAAAAGAAAACTCAAGTGATAAATGTATATGTACTTATCGATCTAGTACAACGATACTAACCTGGTGGTGACTGCTGAGGCAATGTCCAACCAACGATGCGGGTATGAATGTAGGTCTAAGAGTCGTCTGCTGTCGATCGATATCGGTGGGCGCGAAAAATGTGAAGCACTTTCTGCTCAACGCTATCATGGATGTCTGATCCGTCTTATTTATATATTTCTCGAATGCAGCAAAAGCTACATGTTCATTGATCTTGTCGTTGTTGTTATTGTATGCTAATGTTAAGATTGGCTCAATGTCAACGTCAGTTATCAGTTTTCACTTTATCCATGTTCTGATTTCGTCCCTCCCTTTTGTTTTCTTTTTTTTTCAACAAAAAGGAAAACAACGACTATCGCCCAGTAGCTCCTCCCTAACATTCAACTTTGTATTTCCTTTATAATGTATTTTTAGGGTATTTTTGATAGAACGTCATTTTTAAAAACAGAAACCAGCGGTATCTGGGACAAGGGACTTTTGACGCTTTTCATGCACTTGATTCACATTACTCACCGGGACTTGCCCTTCTTTCGACTATTCAGATGAGATGCCATCTTTTGATTTTGCGGCGTAAGTCGGTTGAGGATGTATTCATTCAAGTTGTACTTGTTTTATCTCATGGTGTAGTGATATGAATTCTCCCAAGTAACCGTTTTTGGATGCCATGATTTTTTTTAACAAGTTTTAATTATCGTACTTCTTGAAGATAGGTATATAGATGTTGCCATGGGGAGATGGAAGGTTTCGTCGCTTCATTGTCGAAAAAAAAAAAACGACGTAGACAAACAAATAGTAGATGATCTTTGAAGGTGGAAGTTTGCATCGTGGTGTCGGCAACGAAGATAGAGTTTACGGTTCACCATGTGGTAAGTCCTGAAAAGGACTGTTGGAAGAGGAGATAAAAGATAGAGTGAAGAAGGAGAAGTGAGAAAAGGAGAGGTGAGATGGAGAGTAAAGCGAGAGTAGAGGTATTCTTTCTTGAAAATGTGTGAAGTCCTGACAAGGACTGTGAATCAGAAGAATGGGCGAAGAGAAGAAAAGAAAAAGCTTCGACGTTCCGGACAGCTTGACTGTCCGTCCTCAGGAGTCAAACAGATCATACCTGACAAACCAACAAAATATCAAACAAAAAGCCATTAATCATGGTACCTGAATGTATTGTGCGGTTATTCAACAACGATTTTTTTTTTTTGGCTATTATTTGTGAATACCTCTTTTAAACTTCGTAATCATCTTCATCCTTAGGAGGATTGAGTTGATCAGCTGTAACGTCAATCTTTCGGCGAATGGTTTGTAATGCTTATCCTCAAAAATCTTTTAAAGGTTGTTGTCACAATGCACTTTGTACTAATGAAATAACCTGAAATCCATCATTAATAATAATGTGTGTCAGTTTGCCATATTGGTTTGCAAAGGCGATCTAATTCTTCCATTTCCATTATTTCAGCATGATCCTGGGAACACTCGGCCTTCTGACTATAAAAAAGTTTATCCCACTTAAAACTGTTTTTCAAATCTCTGCTCCTTCGAATGATGTCTACATTTTCATGCGTCACCTGCCATGGTGTTCTCCTGGTCAAGTTTGTCAATTATTTCCCATTAATCATCCAACCTGTCGGTAAACACACAAAAATACCCCCGAGGAACCCGAGGTCATTACTTTTTCGTCAACTTGCCGTCACACAAGACAATTAGAAAGAGCGCCCTCTTTAAAGTATTACAGTGTACAACCCTTTTGCGTACTGTCTTATGGGTTGGCCAGCCGTGTAATGACCCCCCCCCCCCCCCCCCCCATACACACACACACACACACACACACACACACATGCACGAAACGGAATATACGACCATTCACTTTTGTGGAATTATTCGTCATGATTTTAATGTTAAAGCCAATTGCTTACAGGTGCCTTACGTACATGCATGGAATACACTGACAAAACCGTACACTTTTTTTTAATCATTCTTCTTGATAAAAAGGACTATAAGGTGTATGCCAAACTTTTTGCTAACGCGAGCCCAGTTAAGTACCATGCGTGAAATATGGATAAAGTTTTCTTGTGAAGCTGATAAGTTAGCATCCATCATACGCGTCATATAGCGTAGCATTCTGTTCACATAGCTAGTGTGATTAAAACCATGGAGGTAAAATAATGTATCAGATAAAGACCATGAAAGGGAAATGGTACAGTATTGGTGGAGATGAAAATTGGGCTTTTAACTTTTTGCGAGATACCAAGAAAACACTCATGATAAATTACAGGGCATACCATTTTAAAAGGAATTCAAAGTTTATTTGATGAAAATCGGGTTTGGAATGACTGAGACATCCCAAAACAAAGTAAAACAAAGCGATCGTGATAAAGTGTGGTTCCCACACTTTATCAGAATCGCTCTTTTTGGATATCTCAGCCATTTCAAAACCAATTTTCATCAAATAAATGTTGAATTCCTCATAGAATTGCATGTTTTTTTCATATTTCATTAGAGGTTTCTCATTATCTCACCAAAAGATGTTAAAAACCCGAAATTAGGTCTCAACCAAAACTGTACAATCCCTTTAAAACGGTCTCTTTCTACGTGTCACATCCTTTGCATTATTCCTGGCATTATTCCTATTCTAACAGAGACAGAGCGAGGAGAGGAGGAGAAATCGAGGGATAGAGGGGGAAGAGTTGGGGGGAGGGGTGAGAGAGTGGGGGGGAGGGGAGAGAGAGGGGGCGGGGTAGAGAAATCCTTGCATGGCTACCATTATCCTTGCGTTCGAAAACAAAACATCGTTAATACCTATAGAAAGCAAACGCTCAGCATAGCTGACATGCATTTTCACATGTCATAAGAAAAAATGCTATTAAACAATTAGATTATACTCATCATGTTGTACCTTAATATTTGTTATCCTTCCAGTCCAACCAGTGCTGGTTCTAATCATTATTACATGCAGCGGGGACTGCGTAATCTTTCGGGATAAGGCGCCTGTCCGATGATCAGGAGGTCGCAGGTTCGAATCCTACCTGAGTAAGTATGCCATGTTTTTTTTTTTTTAATAGATATATGTGTGTTTGGTTGTTTTTATCATGGCTACTACTAAAACACTGATTAATTCCGTGCTTATTTACGTCGATATAGAAAAAAACAACAACAACAATTCAACGTAAGTTGCATTTCGTGGATTTGAACAATAAATCTGTTTTTTATATTCAATCCGATTACAAGACATAGTCTGGTCTTGCTCAGTCTTTTCTTGGTGCATAGATACCCGTCAGATCAGCTCTTTATCTATAAATGACTAAACACCTTTATTTACTTCAAGAATGCCTTGTTTTTTTAATCAAATAAAATTGTAGTGGAGATAATGAATTGGAATGATACATGCATGAGACTTACAGAAATATTGATTTCTTCTGGAATTTTTGCTTTAAAATGTTCTGGACAAAGATTCCTCACATGTGTTAAAAATGTCCTCCCTCTATATAACAGCACACGCATACACACTCTTAAACATCAAATACCAAAAATTGCAATGCTAGCAAAAAAATAAACAAACAAACAAACAAACAACCCCCCCCCCAAAAAAAAAAAAAATAGACTGTGGTATGTTTGATCTTCCTTGCATTATTTAATCATCATCATCATCATCATCATTTGTTGAGGGCAGAAATTATGTCTATATATGAAGAGTTTGTTCGAAAAACCCGATAAGTCCATTTCTGAAGATTTTGAAGTACGGTCTCTGTCATAAAGTACAAAATAATACCTTTTAAATGATATATTGGTCACTACATATAAAGGTACATTTTTGAAGTTATGGTCAAAAGAAGCAAAATTTTTCTTATTATTCTCTTTATTTTTCTTGACCTTTAATTGCAAATATCTCCATTCGGGAAATATGGACTTATCGGTTTTGCGAACAAACTCTTCATATTCAACTGCTCTGCAAATATTTTGCTCCACCGTGCTGAATAGTTAGATATTGAATGAATATCAAATTATTTAACATGTAAAATGAACCGCGTCAAAAGTCTATCTAATTGTAACTCCGTAGATTTCGAAGTACCCGAATGACGTTCTGGTGTAGCCCATTTAAAGCCATGTCCCTCAGCATATTTTTGTCAGGATGCACAATGGCAAACAGAATCAAAGGACTATTGTCCTCGCGTTTATTGAGCCATGTAACCGCGCGCTTCTGTGGAACTCGTTGTATAGCAGTTAAACAGGTCTTCACGTATAGTAAACAAAGAAGCATGGTATTGCACGGGCCTCGCCCCTTTTACCTAACTATACTAGCTAATGTACCGGTACGTTGAATTGCAGTTTCTTATCAATCACACGTCGGGGAAGAACATCGCAGTGGCTTAATTCACTAAGCAAAATGGTCCACCTTAATATTCGTATGGTTTCATTGTGAGACTGGAACCCGCCACCATGGACTGAACGTATAACTATTTCATGACGGTAAGCTATTAAGTCAAACAACTTAAATTTGTGTCTATAGATATAAGTAGCGAATGAACCCGACCCCTCGTGGTTCGACCCAGATGACTATAATAGCAATAGTCAGCAAACGGTATCAACCAGGTATACACTGCATTGTGCCATTATAAAAAAAAAAAAGAATGGTGAAGAAGTGGGGCCCTTTAACCTTGTTTTAACTGCATTTCAAAGCTCTCGTGCATACAAATGCACTAGTAAACTTCATATTCCATTCGCAGTGCGTACTCACTGTTGCACATTACCACTTCCATGTATAGTGACTAGATAAGAATACATATCATTTTGTCATAAAAGAAAACAACAACTTGTTCACATGTATATCATCATGATGATGATGCGCACTTGAATCTTCACACAGACTCGTCACAGGGCCTAAAGTACAGGTACCTTGAATGACGGTGTGTACACCACCTTGCAGTGCGCTGATCTTCAACGATGAAGGATGCACTTTTACATCAGAAGGAAAAGAAGAAGAAAGGAAGAAGAATATGTAGAAGGAGACAAAGAAGAAAATATCACAACATGCGATGTGATGCAAGTGCTATGACTTGAACCATTCCATATATATGCATGCATATTACTATTGATCTACAACGCAGTTGTATAGCTTTATGGTAATAGCACAATAGACAATGCTATTCGGCATTTGATTTTGATTTGAAAGAGTAGTCACGGATTGTCATTCATTTACTCTACCGGTGTAAATTGAAACATTTTCTATGTTGTTCAAAAGCTTACTTATTGTAATATAACTGAGGAAGCAGTTTGTGGTAGCACCATGTGTATGCAGTCTTTAAAAAGACTGTTAGTTGGCGAAGAAACACCTAGAAGGAGGAGGAGGCGGAAAGCGACATAGGGAGAGTTTTACTTTAGGAAGGCAAATAGTGACAGTCGAAAGGCAGCGGTGAGTTAGGAAGAACAGATCTCGAGTGAGACAAGAAGAAGAAGAAGAAAAGAAGAGTGAACAAATTTTTGCCTCTCAATTTGACTTATTTCCACCGAACGTAAATGAGTAGATGATGTTGGAAATGAATATGTGACAGACAATGGCAAAACTGATACAGTAATGATAATCATAATATTTGGAAGAAATCAAAACTACATTGTAGAATCTCAAAGTAGTAGTTCAAGGCGGCAGCGCTACCCCTTTTCGAGAAGCGTTCGCTATGAATAAGGTGAACGGGGAATACAGCCTGTAGATCGGCAAACCTACGTTAACCATAATGGAGACAACCATTACAGCAGGAATAGGAAAAAGCCAAGAAGCTCACTTCTGTAAGAAAAAACAAATAAACAAACCAACAACAACAGTATGAATTTAATGAGGCGTGTTATACTTTCCAAACCACCACATAGGCCTTGATAATAGTATCACTATGAATTTACAAATGGCCGTATAATGATAATTATGTTACTCCATATCTGATATAAGATATAAGTGTGGTAAAAATCATGAACCGATAATCAATGGTGATCACATTACATCGGTCTTTTTTTTTTTACCACGTCATGTTGAGCACCTATCTGTTAATTGCCTGTCTTGCTGCCCGCGTGTCTACCTTAATTGTATATTTTCGGTTGTCCATCCTATCGATCTGTATTGTTCTCATCCAATACTTTCGCTGTCTCTCTTAATATAACAACATAGCTCTCCCTCTTTGTAATAGCTTCATTTTTCCCCCACAGGGTGCTGCCGTCTCCTTTATCCCACGCACACCACGATACCACCATCACCAAGCCCTTTCTCTTCCTGCTCTCCTAATCGCTTCTTCTTGTCGACCATCACCACCACTGGTGCCACCAAGGTATCACCAGTCTCTACGTTCCTCCGAAAAAAATTCCACCATCGCTGCCACCACCTTTTGGTGCTCCTCCTTCTCCTTTTCACCCCTCATTCCCCTCCCTCTTCTTCTTCCCCCTCCTCAACATCTTCTTTCTCCTTTAGTCTTCTCCCGCCCCTGGTGCATACAGCAGCCATTATAATTTTGATAAGGAATGACACCGGAGACATTATATTGGATTCTTCAGGGGTATAGGTCGACTTGAAATCGATCCGGCGGCGTCTCTTGAGACATGTTCTACGTTCCAAACAAACCTTCATGCGAGTGCGTTGGTTGCAAATACAATTTCTGTTACATAGAGGTATAGAGTCGGGCGTATCGTGAGCTTTGTATCAGCCAGAGTGGCCCGTTCAATGACTTGTTAGCTCCGGAAGCTGCTTGCAAGAAGAAAGGGTCTGTGGCGGGATCATGCATCGGTGTTTTTTGGAATAAGAATGCGGTAAATAATAAGCTCCAACATCGGATGATGATGATGCGTGGCATTTATACAGGTATGAAACATAGTTCGTCGGGGAAGAATAATATACTCACTTGGCTTGTGTAGAAGGCAAAGTGGCTCGCCCTCCTGCTGTCTTTGCATGTATTTAAGAACTTCATAGCATTGACGTACTTTAAGTGCAGGCCTTCTGTATAAGGCCTATTACGAAGAATCGATTTATCGACGGGCTTTTAAATTAAAAGGAATTAGAGGTAGGGGTGCATGTGCTCATAATTTCTATAGTCTCACATGGTAAACAAAAACGAAGGCATTCCTAACTTCGTGATGATGGGTGACGATGGTTTCATGATTTTGATGGAAACCATGACGACGTTCTATCCATTAACGTTTGAGATACAGAAATACCAGTGTCTTATATTATGAATGAAATAATAGGAGTGACTGCGTCGAGAATGGCAAGATGGTCTGGATAAGTCATTTTCACTTCGAGTTCAAATTCACATGTACACGATGTAGTTTTCAAAATGATTATGAACGTATCACGCTTTTTGTTAATAGCGATAATCACGTTATCTATTGTCACTATTGTGATCTAAACCAGTATTGTAGGCCCTACACTATAGTTTTAATGATACCCGACTTTGTGAATTTTAGCTGTTTGAAAATTGTTAGTTATATCCGTACTGAATGTATACCAGTATGTTCTTACTGCTTTGGTAGATGTTCTGGTCCAGGCGTCAACCATTGAACGTGTTCCTGATAATGTAGAGCTTCAGTTAGATGCCGCCGCTGCGGTATGATGATGATGATGATGATGATGATGATGATGATGATGATGATGATGATGATGATGATGATGATGTTGATGAAGAAGAAGAAGAAGAAGAAGATGATGATGATGATGTTGATGTTGTTGTTGATGATGATGATGATGGTGATGATGATGGTGTTATGCTTCGACTCGAGGCTGTTCTTATAGCGGGTCATTTATCCAAAGTTCAACTTAGACCACTGTGTTGTCATACTGTGGCTGTAAATTACTACGATTGTATGCCTCCCTGCTTGGATTCTGTGTATGGTTCTCACCGCCGCATTGCACACATCTTTCCAGAGGGCAATCACAGAGATCGAGAATAACATTACAGCGCACAGAAACTAATCCCTGCATGCTAAATCAAACAATCACCTACACACACACACACATACACGCACGCACAGACAAACATGGCAACTGGAGACCGTTCGGCCCCATTAGTCCGAAAGACAAACTTGACTTTTGCACCTTGCCTAAATGAAAGAAAATTATATAGGAACATACCTCTATAATGGCAACGTATAGTGCCTGTGAGGTGTTGACGTCTCTGGTATTATAATATCCAAACAGCCGAAAGGGTCAAGCCGACCTCGTAAATTTACAGAAATTTTAAGGTGCAGTGTGATTATTTTTGTGTGATTTACGTCGAAATCTCGCCTAGATGTTCATTCGGTAGAATCTATTTAACATGATAACGACTGAATGAATCATCAGTTTGAGAAAGCTTCTAGCTATTTTTTTTTTTTAACGGAAAGAATCAAGATCAGCGTCATTGATACATAGACATGTTTGACAGAATAATTTTGTAATTTTGTAAATTTGTAATCAATGCAGTAGCATATTGATGGATACAATATGTCTGAGTTATATGTCATGCACTTTCATTTTCGAGCCGCATTACTTTGGACCGGGTTTAAAGTGTGGACATTATTCATGTTGGCTTTATTAAATCTATAGAATTAAATCGCAATGATAGGTGATTCATTGACATCAGAACTAAAGGAAAGAAAGTTAGGGAGTTTATATGTTTTACATGTTTTTTTTTTTCACAACCCTTCGATGTTTAAACATGTGTGTGTGTTACAACATAATGTCGTTGGTACAGCGAAGAATTTGACCAAATAGATTATAAGCCTGCACATACACACACGCACACACACACACACACACACACACACACACACACACACAAATACAAATGAATTAAGCCGGTCAATCATTAAGACTCATTAATACCGCATTAAGATGTCTTACATAATATAACGAAATTCCCTTACTCCGTGTCGTTAGTATTGGAAGTAAACCTACCATAATAATGGTCTTACTAAAAAGTTGAGACTAAAGATGGATTTGTCAGTGGTTCGACGTCGCACATCACCTAATCTTTATCTTCGTTGACTTCCTTGAAAATATCAACGTGTTAAACACGTTATTTCCTTATTTGGTTATATGAGGACTTGTGCATACCATTCCTTTAAATAGGCCTGAGCGTGTACTGCGCCTTTAAAACAATATAATAGATCACTGCTTTTGAATACAACGTATATAAATTTCTAGTGTATTTTGTATCTCCGCGTGATACCTTGTGCAAGCACTTGACGAGAAATTCCAATTATTTTACGTGGAATAAAAGCTCTACATAAAGGCAGGTACTCGCATTCAGGATCTGATTAAGGCGTACTCTAGATCGGTTCTCCTTCTTTCACCATGTTGCAGAATTCAGTTTCTGGGTGTGATACTTCTTGTCAACAGCCATCCCGTGACTTGGTTCCTATTTAGGTTGCGTGGATCATCAGCAGTTTGAATACTCTTCCCAAATCGGAGTATCAAGGGATTTTGCATTTATATTAATTTTTTAATTGACAGATTTCCGTACAGGAGAGGAGTGAATAGTTATAATTATGTAGCCTAAACTTACTTCATAGTTCGTATCAATAACTTGGGTCTGAAACCATGGAGTTGTCTAGACTAATTACTGTTCTTATGCTAATGTAAACTCAATGCACAAATGACTTTTGAGATTTATGTCGGTGTGACTTCGTTTTGATCGAAACGTGACATCGTCAGTATTTTTCTCACACATAGAGAGTGTGAGAGGGTTCGATATTTGTTTGTTTTACGCGACAATTCCTTAAACTAGTTTACACGTTCATTGTTTTTACACAACATTCATTTTGCAAGTTATTCGCTTCAGAATAATTCATTTCAGTGTTACCCATGTGCAAAACAAATTCAAGAGAATGCACTATAGGCCTACCTTGAAGACTCTATTGCCTCAGTGAGTTTGGACGTACATAAGTTGCTAATTATTCGTGTTATCCCAGCGATGTTTACGTCTGTTTACAAACCCATAAGGAAAATTGCATTGTAATTGAAGGTACGTGCACGTTTGATAAAAAAAAAAATACTGCATGATTATTGTTATTGTTTATTTTTCTATCATCGTTTTGAAGGGCCTGCTCAGCATGTTTACAGGAATGCGATGATCACACCTTCGTCCCGTCGCCACCGACCGACGACCACTCTATAACGGATCGGTTGCGCGAACTCGTCTGCAGACACGATATCGACAGAAGAAGAGACCGCGAGGAAACAGGGGGATCATCTTCTCGTCGTCCGACGTGTGAACGCACCAGTTCCGTGACCGTTTTCATCGTGGTACGACAGCCGACCAAAGTCAGCATGGGTTACGATCAAGACCGGTTCGTTAGCCCAGTGAAGGACGGACTCATGTGCGGCATCTGCAAAGACGTTCTGGAGGACCCGCTACAGGCGCCGTGTGAACACGCCTTCTGCGCCACTTGTATACACGGATGGCTGGTACACGAGCGAACCTGTCCTGAAGATCGCAAGGTATATGGTCATGTTCACACCGCATATAGATACATGAGCTATTTCTTTAATCTGAATGTGTTGTCTGTGATGATGTACGGTATTACAAGTACCTAAGTAGTAGGTTTTTGATAAGCGCTTGTCTTATGAATTAACGAGAACAAATTGTGAATTTCCAAGATGTTAAAAGAAATACACGTGACTTTTTTTGAGGTGATTTCATTTATAACCTTACATTATTTTACAGAATTACACCTATAATACGATAACAGACATCATTACACACTGACAGCAATTACTGACGTCGAACTGTTTGTTGGCCTTCTTATCAAACATTGATTCAGGTAGAAGGGAACACGTGTGTATTCATGCACTAACATTATAGACTTATGTATGAATTGGATTTGTCGAAGATAGACATCGATTCGATGTCGATATGAAAGAAAGTCGAACATGACTGTGTTCCAACAAAAGGATAAGTTATTGGCTTGACATTCGGTGTATTCTGGTGGCAGTCAAAATCAGCAATTAACTACAATGTTTGCAAGGGAGTGGTATTCACGAACATACACAAACTAGACAAGAAAAAGAAAAAAACGTTCGCAGAGTGTACCTCTGTGTGAAAAGAGGTTTGATTTGGCTTCTACCTTTATTGGCCCGTAACAATGGGATTGGAATGTTTCAAGAAAGCTTTCCCTAGGCAATAGTTATTTGTTTGTAGACGTGAAAGGACAGTACATGTACATGTTTTCCTTTCGGTAACTGGGGTATTCAGCAGTTATACACTGGGTTAGAGGATGTAAACAGTGACACCAGACGTTCGTCTTTTGTCGTGATTCTATCCGTGGTGTGAACGGGGGGAAAATGCAGGGGTAGTTTTCCTTCATTTTTTGGACCAGCTATACATGAAGGGAATAATGGCTGTCAACATAATTATTTGCTTCCTTTTTGTGCGAGCTCATGCTTTTGTTGTTTTATAAGACGCTGCATTATTGGAACATTATGATTTGAGCATTCATTCGACTTGTTTGTCAGCATTATTTGGCAAGTTTATTCACAGTTTGCACATTAATTTAATTGTGTTTTTCAAGATCCATAAAAGTCGAAAGCCAATAAAAAAAAAAAATGACACACACACACACACAAAAATCGAGATAGCAATTTTGCCGAAATTTCGGCAATCGATCCCATGATAATTTTTGGATGATTATTGAAAAATAACGTTGGTTGCAGATAAAACTTGTGGATGACAGCGAGGTAATTCAGGAATACTCTAAAATGTCAGCGCGTATTGCTAGGCTCAATAATCGGTTACAGTTCGTTATTCCGAAGATTCGTTATTCCGAAGGTTCGTTAATCCGAAATGTGATAAGGTTTGTTATTCCGAAGGTTCATTACTATAATCCGAAAATGAAATAAGGTTCGTTATTCCGAAGGTTCGTTAATCCGAAAATGAAACAAAGCTCGTTATTCCGCAGGTTCGTTACGGATCTTATTTCATTTCGGATCAACGAACCTTCGGAATAACGAACCCTATTTCATTTTCGGATTAACGAACCTTCGTAATTACGAACCCTATTTCGTTTTTCGGATAAACGAGCCTTCGGAATAGTGAACCCTATTTAATTTTCGGATTAACGAGCCTTCGGAATAACGAACCTTCGGAATGACGCCACAAATGTTCGGACTAACGAACCCTTTTTCATTTTCGGATTAATGAGCCTCTAGGTATAGGGAATTTGTGTGTTTCGGATTAACGAACCTTCGGAATAACGAACCTTCGGAATGCCGAACCTTCGGAATAACGAACAGCACCCCCATAATCACTTATGTTATTAACACACGTTTCTTAAATCTTCATACATATTTTTGGTTTCTCTATTTTGTGTGCTCTATGTGCCTAGAATCTGAACGAATCTGACCTTCGACCCCTTTTCCGGTACATGCGCAATGACCTCAACCAGCTGCAGCTACGCTGCATCAATTCGGACAACGGCTGCGAGGAGGTGACCAGCCTAGAGGTCATCGCCCGCCACGAACGCGAGTGCGCTTACGGCGTCGCCGAGTGTCCCAACAAGTCGCGAGGCTGCGACGCGGTGCTCGAGCGTCGTCTGCTCGACTCCCACCTGTCCGCCTGCCACTATCGCAGCTCCAAGTGCCAGCGCGGCTGCGGACTCACCATCCTCAGCTCCGAGGTGGACTCGCACAACTGCGTGGCCGAGCTGCGCACGGAACTTGAGCTGCTTCGGTCGGAGATGATCTGCAAGCAGGAGGACATGCGGCATGAGATGCAGCTGCGGCTGGACTCGCAGCGAGCTCATATGGTCGAGAAGGTAGCCGTCATGCACCAAACCATGGACCAACTCAGAGGTACAACAACAAACTTGGATACACCCTTTACAACCAATCCGTTGATTATGTTCACAGAAAGCAGACGATCTGGCAATGAAATCTATACACATCTCTATTTCGTATTCACAAAGCGCCACACGCATTCCCTTCCTCCCCTATACCAAGAAATAAAACAAGTAATAGTCCCCTATCAGCTTACGATTTTGTCCAGTTATGTCTCTGTTATCTTTACAATATGACTGAGTCATCTTATCATTTCTGTTACACTTCATATTGCTCTTTGCTCTTCCTGTTTCGACTTCAGTAGTTCCTCTTCTTCTTCATTTGTAGTTTCGCGATTATGCCGTGTCTTCCTCCTTAAGTACTTACTTTTGTGCTGTAGATGATCTCTTCATTGCTGATTATATTTTTCTGCAACACTGTTCTCTTTTCATCACGAATAACCTTGCTTTTATTTACCTTATGTCCATTAAACAAGCATTGTACGTCTCATTCGACGCCAGTTCCTCCCGCTCAAGCATCATCGTTAAATTTTCTCTTAATCGTGTGTGATCGTCTGCCATTTAGGTGACATCACGAGTCTCCAACACGAGCTCAGGGTGCTGAACGCGCTGGAGACGCAGCGGAGACAGCACATGGAAGCGCTGGAGCTGGAGCGGAAGGAACTCATGGAACTACTGAAATCTTTGAAGGAAGGGGAGACCGCCAAGAACACGTGTAGAATGTGCACGAGGACGGAGAAGATCACTGCGCTATAGAGTCTGCGCGTAGGTCTGAACTTGGTCTTCAAGGCATCGTCTGATGAATCTACGACATCAATTCATACCTCGCTGTACCACGTACACTAGAGCCCCTTAAAGCGCTCAGATTTTAACTTCCCATTCGGACATTACAGTGCAAGTTTGTTTGTATGTTATCTTCCAGGAACATTACACCTGATCAGGTAATCTTGGAACTGCGTTTTGCCTTGAAAATTGAACTACATCCGAGGCAAAGGATATTGTTGTATTAATGTCATCATTGTCTTTTGTGGACATCAAGTTGTTTTTTTTTTTATGACAAATAATATTGTGAACATTGTTTTATTTTATCTTTTCATAGGGTACGACGGATTATACGAATAATAATGACAAGGTATAGTCCTGTTCTCATCATGTTCTTGCCTTCTGTAGGTAGAAGATTTAGTGAGGGGTTGTAACTATGATGATCCTTGCTTACCACTTCTAATATAGAGACACCATACATGACCAGTTCTTTAGTTCTGATTTCATATCCAGACTCCGCACTGATGTGTAATCGCAATTCTGGCTTTACCAAAGACAATAATCTTATGTCAAAACGAGTCCTGTTTTTTTTTTTAGATGCAAAGCAGCGCGGCTGTCCTCGATCTCACAAATATCTTCGGGATTTTCTATAGTGAAGTTGTAATTTACCATAATTTAATTGTGTTAAGAAAAACGTGCCCAGGCTACAGGAAGCCAGATTCTTTTGATGCTTGGTGAAGTAGACTTTACGATGGCTCGCTATTTGCCTAATGAGTGTGTGTATTAAACTGCTGGCATGTGTGGTTGTGTTTTCATCTTGGAGATTATAAGGCCAATGAACATTGTCGAGCGACAGGAAAAAGACTCTTAACGTGACATTTGAGAACTGTCTGAAATCTGTGCGGGGCGCCTTAAGTTTGGAGTTAGAATGATATATTACAATTTATTTGCAGATGATAAAAGTATTCAGTCACACGCCATTACATTGATGTTTAAAAAACAAACAAACCGATAACGACCAATGGATACTACGGACACATTTCACTTTGCAAACAGGAGGGAAATTATGGGAGTTGGAGGGGGAGGTCTCCTCTTTAACTGCTACCTTTAAATACCAAGTGATATTTGTGCTTAGAAGTCGGTAGAAAGAATCGTCAAATTCCATGTAATTCCATTAGTCGTAGTGAAGTGCGAAATACAATAACACCAAGTGTAAGCGTGCGTGATAAAATGTCAATAGATAAACATTGTTGATATACTGGCGATGGAATGCGCGAGGGTAAATGCACTACATAGGAATTTGTTATGTGTATACGCCGTTGCCGCGACAACGCATCAACCCCGTTACCTCTCGGGTCATGACTGGGGGCAAGTGGGCGAACGGGAGGTGGAGATCGGAATGCCTGCCCACAATATATTTACTTCCAGACGGCGGGAGAAGAATTTAAGGCTTGTAGGATTATATCAATTTTTATCCAGGAAGGCAAACTGATTAGATAGTAGTGGAAACCAAGCAATGATTCAGCAGAAATATAAAGGAAATTGTTACTGTTGTTTTGATGTGATGTAATTCGAAACATACCATTTTTCCACGATGGTGGCCATTCTTCTCTGGATGTCATTATTATCCTCCAACAATAAAAACAAAAACAACAGCAATGATAATGATGATATGATAATAATAATACTAATAATGATAATAATAATAATAATAATAATAATAATAATAATAATAATAATAATGATAATAATAATAATAATAATAATAATAACAATAAGATAATAACAATACCTAAGATTAGTATTATTTATACATTTACTCGGTCCAAGTAAATTCGTGAAATAAAGCAGAGAGGATGTACTTAATGCATTGTAGTCCTATTTTTTCTGTTTTGATATCTTAAGTGCCCGTATACAAATCTCGGAGTGAGTTATTCTGAGCAGAGAGTGCGTCATATAATAAGAGCTGGAATGTTAATCATGAGATTTGAGCACTGTCAAAAATCAAACAAATAAAAAATGAACAAATGCTATGGAATATTATTATCGATATAGTCACGTGATGATGGGGCCTGTTGAGGTTCTTGTAAGATTACAGACAATATTATAGCTCCCACCTTCAGGTAGACACAACCGTTTTTTAGCAGGGTCTTTGTGTTGTTCGTTGGTCATAAATGGCACTTTTCTTCTATGTTTTGCCCAGACTTTAAGCGATTTGCCTTCTGATTTTTGTAATAATTTCGTTCATGATCATGATCAATATCGTCTGTAGAACATAACCTCCTAACCTTTATCATTGTCATGTTTTATGTGAGAACTGTACGTATGACCGCTTGGGGGATTTTTGACGCTCTTTCTCCTCCCAAGCCCCGCCTCCAGCGACTCGTCACAAAAGTCTCGATCGATACTCCTTCAACCGGGCTTCTGGATGTGTTCAATAGAAACTGGGACTTTTACAATCATTTTGCCATCTTGAATGCTCACATGCGGCTCTGACGAAATCTTTGCTGTGAGGTTCGTGCCAACAAACGCTCTTTCGGCAGCACCGAAATATCCCTGGGGTTGACGTCACGTTGAACCAAGGGTAGAGGTCTCATACATGTAAATAGAATGAGGGATCTATCTAGAGCCACACCTCTCGTGTCATACACACCGGGCATACCCATTACATACTTGAATTAGTCGGGGAATATTCTTTAAGAAACCCAAAGCTTGTTATAAACTTTTTTTTTAACCTCGTGATTAATGAAAATGAATGATCATACAATAAATATATGATCCGAAGTATACCTCATTGGACAAGCTGTCCTCTTAGTTTAGAGGAACTGAATGCGTTTTGGTGGAAATTCATGAAATATAGCCTTCTTTTAAACTAACTCAGAAAGGCTTTGGAGTAGACTTTCATCCTTGTAAAATTCCCCCACCTGAAAGTGGTCATTTTGTTTGCGTGTCAAATTCACATTGCAAGTGCATGATTGACATCACGATTATGTGTCAATCAGATGAAATGACGTACACTGTTCTCCACATAACACGTGTCATAATCTGCAAAATCCCCACGATGCTTGCAAATCATTGCTGTGTACACTTACCCTGTAAATCATGATTTAATTGCATCCAATTATTTTGTCGAAGCTCACATCAAGACACACGGGCATGTATCTCTCTATACAGAATGTTCGTACTTCTACGTTTTTAATATTATGCAAATGTATCTCAGGGTTTGATGGGGGAAAAATCGCTGGTTGGTCGAGAGGCCAATCGCCGTTATTTATGGTGTGATGTTTGATGCCTACACAATATTTGATACCACTTACATACAAGATTATCATGACATGGTTTAAGCAGCAATGTTGTTAATATTGTGGATAATGTTGTGACGAGTTGTTGTCTTTCTCAAACTATATTGGCGACATAACAACGTAAATGTATAATACTCTATAAGGAGGTTCCATCCATACTTCATATAGAGACGCTTTTTCTGCGCGCTTAACATAATATTATCATAGTCAGGTGCATCGTAGCAATTCTAGACTTGGACATGAGCTTGATATAGGTACCTATACATGTATAATGTATTTTGGCCTCGATTTGAACGGGAAGCATTCGTGGCGGTGTCCAAACCTGCTGACAACGATCGCTGTCACTTCCATATGCTGTGGGCACGAGAAACTGAATGTGTTTATATGCCAGGGCGATGAACATCATTATGCAGATTCGTCATGTACAATACGACTCCTGAAGTAGTACATGTGTATATGCACAGACATTAAAATACTAGTAGGTGACCTGTGCAGGAGTGTGAGCGACGTGTAACCTAATTAGCGAGGTCATTGGGCCGCCCATTGGTCAGTGTCTTGAATATTATAGCAAAATTGCGTTACAAAAGTATCTCACTTTTTATATGGCTATAGCTTCGCAGTATTTGTGTGCCTGAATAATGTACCCATTTCGGAGCTCAATGTCATCGGAGTGTGCTTGTGACAACGGGATTTATTTGTAGTTTTCTGTGTGCTGCATGCGTATATAATCATACGTTCCCATTTGTTTATTCTGAATTCCCGCTATCATCATTGATCATATTGTTACCGTGATATGGCGACAATATTATAACTTTCTAGCTTCACCAAAGCCAACGTGCTTTCAATTAGACTTATCGTAACGTCGATCTGCCCATTTCTTTCTTTCTTTCTTTCTAATTTCTTTCTTTTTTTTGTTTTGTTCAAGTTGTCTTCCTGTGGAAAATGACATTTTAATTCTTGCTCCATAAAATATAAGAGTACCGAGTATGTTGGGGGAAAACCATGGAGTATTCATCATTTCAGTCTTTGAATACCTCCGATAG
Source organism: Diadema setosum (assembly GCA_033980235.1). NCBI lineage: Eukaryota > Metazoa > Echinodermata > Echinoidea > Diadematoida > Diadematidae > Diadema > Diadema setosum. The sequence goes on along the minus strand of CM067066.1, from coordinate 19,505,659 downwards.
GCAAGTTGCATGATGTTGAGGGGCTGCTCATGACGTGTCCACTTCCCATCAAGTTACCAGTGCGCCTGCAATGCTGCTATACTATTGACAATCAATATTATTAAAGTCACAAAAAACCCCTTGCCATTAGTAAAGCTCTCTGGAACGACTTTCCAGTTTGTTATGTTGAATACCGAAAATAAAACAACTGTATATCGACTGCCATTTGCTGCTACAAGTCGGACACCTTCAAATGTAACATAAGCAAAAGATAGAAACTGTCATAATATCTCTTTCATATTACCTTTCCGCATAATTATATTTACGTATTAATACAAATATATCTGATGGTGCTGATGACTGTGTAGAATGATATGTTTTGTCACAGCTATTTATTCATGCTCATGGTAATTAAATCATGTACGCTTTATCGAAAATGCTTAGTCTACTGGCTGATTCCAGAGGCATTTGGCTCAGTTGCTTGTAACTCCTACACGCTACACCTGAACCCTGCAACGTGTCCTTGACATTGGATATTGTTGTTTTTATTGTCAGCAGTGTGGGTGTTTGTGTTAGTGTTTTTGTTGGTATTGGCATTGGTGGAAGAGGTTGTGTGTGCGAGTGTCAAAGTGTTCTAGACCTCTTCGCTTACATTGTTGTTTGGAGCGGACAGTTGCTGTCTCATAGATTTTGTTTGTTTGCTTTCTGTTACTCACCGTGAATAAGATCGCATGCTCGATCTGTATACATGTAAAGCATGAACAATCAAGTGAAAAAGAAGCAACTAGCGTGGGATTTAAAGCCGAATCACATACTGCTTGCCGAGCAGCGGCACTACCACTGAGCCAGGACACGGCAGTGACATGATGATGTTTGATCAATACCCAATGCCTCACCTCTCTTTCATTCTCGCGTGATCTTAAGTCTTAATTCGTAATTCATTAGCCTTCATAAAGGCGAGTTAGAAGGATAAAAAATCCTTGTTTTCCTATAATATTTCTGTCTTGTGTATAGTTACACTTTTTTCGCACACCCTTCCCTGTCACTGCTCCCTTAATTTTCCTCTCCCTTTGAGAGAGAGAAAAAAAAATAGTGACATCCATGACAATAGTGAACCAGACTCTCACGCAAGGTTTAAAATAAGCTTTTATAATGTTCATCCGGACTGTACTAAAACAGCGCGATAATTATAACGTGCCTGGGAGGCCCGGGAATTCCCCGAATATCTCACAGTGCAGTGAGTTTCTAAACGCGCCATAGGTGAGGCATGCATTGCAGTTTGCCGTATCCTTGGACCTCGTGTGACACTGCGAGAACATGAACTGGGATTTCCACTCAGAGAAGGCCATAGAGAGGATAAAAAGTCAAAGAGATAACTAGATGTACAGGCAGGAAGAGGAAAAGATAGGGTAAAGAAGAAAATGGAAATAAGCACAAAAATATGGAAAAATATGTATTTTCATGTATGTACTGTACTTATCTTTATACATATAATATACATACATAATATTATATGAATACATGTATATCTATATAGAACTAATATATAATAGTGTGTACATATATATATATATATATATATATATATATATATATACATACAATATATATATATATAAATATATATATATAAATATATATATATATAAATATAAATATATATAGAGAGAGAGACAGAGATAGCTATACACATACATTTATATGAACATGTACATATTTATCTGTTTATAAACATTCATTTATGTAGGTCCTATGTATACATGATAATTATGAAGAGAAGAGAGAAGGAAGGATGAAACAGAACGATCACAGTCTCTGTCGTCAATCTGAGGCTATCTTCCACTAAATGTCTTCCCAGTCTTCCTGTCATGTGCTGCATCGACTTTGTGACTTGGCAGAGGACGGCCCTGTCCACTCCAGGATGTTATTATCCTCCCCTCCCCCTTCTTCCATCCACCTCTTTTGTCTTCCTCCTGGTACTGTGCCTTATAAGATGTTTTTCTTTCCAAGGCTGGTTAGTCTCGTCACCTGTCATTCCCCCCCCCCCCCCTCCATCTCCCCTTGCTCCCAGCAGCTCCTGTTTCTTGACGATGGGGAGCAAGCTGTCATATGGTGCAAAAGAAAATTCTGTCCCTGACCTCATCATTTGTGACGATGTAACAGGATCGTAGAAGAGCCTAAATCATGGTAGTGGCATGGATTTGACAGGTAGATAAATAAATGAATTTATGATATCTTATCCTGACAATATTGAGGCCATTGTCCTCATCAAGCGTTTGCTTATGATGATGGTCTCCTGTATATCTGTAACATCAAGAGTTGCTTAATTTGTCTTTGAACAACACATATAAGGATCCTATGTTTGCATAGATATATGCATGAAATAATGCCCGTTTGTTTTCATTTTGCATTGTGTAAGAAAAAAATGATGGATATTTGAATCAATCATTTATTCGTTTTAACTGTCAGATTCAAATTACATTGTGCTCAATTAGTTCGTTCAATTGACTTTGTATTTCATTTATGTAGGAAAAAGAAATTCAGAAATAAAATCAAAATCAAATCAAATCAAAACAATAAGCCAGTTTGGGGTTAGCACATGGGTACAAATGACCTTTTTTTCTTTTTCAGTTGATTAGGCACTCCACTAGTTTCAAGCGACAGAAGGCATAAGCTTGCCCAACGTAACAATTTATGGAATTCATCAGTCATGTTCAAACAAAGGATGAACTTGCGTAGACAAGGTGATCAGAATGATCCTTCCATTGGCATTTTGGAAAGCATCCATTTCATTATTTTGCATTGAATGTATTAACAATCTCTTTCTGTTGATATTGTCAGATACCGCTTTTGCTGTCAGGTGGATGTGCTGGCAAGCACCACTTATGTAAGGATCACTTGCATAATCATTACATCACAGATGCTTATCTCAGTGAATTTAAAAACCAACATGCTCTGCTGGTACAGATGACCTTTTTCTGCTCATGCTCAAAGTGGAACCCCAAACTGGCTTATTAGAAATCGAACTGAAGCATAAAGTTCGAGATATGATTGAATGCAAAGCTGGACACATTTCTTTCAGGCAGGTGAACAGATGGGCCTTGGGAATAAAATGTAGTTTCACTGTTTTCATGAAATGGCAGAACGTCGGGTAATTCGATGCCATGAGCAATAGCAAAATTCCTTTGTGAATTGACAATACTTGGTTGCTGGATGTGACACGCTATATCATGACAATGTGGAAGACTTTTTGGCAAAAGTTGATGGTACATGTAACTCCATGCTCCATTCGTTTGTTCTTATAAACCACCAAGCCATTGTTCCGAGAGAATTAAACCCGTTTATTGACAAACGTTTATCAATGACAAAATATCTGTATTACATAGTCAAGAATTTAATTCTTCCATAAGGAAATAACAAGTGGCTCTCCTTTCCACACACAGTTGTTTGGTTCATCGGTGAATCGCAGAATTCAATTTTCAGACATGGTAAGTATACATCTCAGAGTCATGTCCTGCTCTGTTACACATTCTGCACAGCTGGTATGTTGGGAAGTACAAGTAATACAAACTCCAGCTGATCTCCCTATACAATTGTAATTGTACACATACCTGTATTTCATACAGTTCATTTGAATCTCCTGTGTTTGGCTGTACCTTTAACAGAAAAAAATCAAGTAAAAACAAACAAAAAAAAGATATACAGAAGAGCAGTACGCACAGCATCATGAAGATGCCTTCATAGTAAAAAAATCACAGAAAAATATTTAAATAATAATACCAACAATAATGACAATAATACCCCTTTCAGTAACTCATGCATTTTTGGCCAGCTCTTGGCCTCAGCTAATTTGGCCCACGCCAAGCAGTAAAAATTGCGTTCCATAAACCAAGGTAACTATAGCAGAGCCGTGCTACTTTTATGATGACCCATTCGCGAACTCGGCCAAGGAAGGGATAACTACCATGGTAACTGAATGCATGCTCCAGTGGAGGGCACAGCCAGGTAATTGTGACCTTTGACCATGCCAGGAATTTTGGCCTGAGCCTGGTGCTGCTATCGTTCATAAACTCTTTGATCGGCACCAGGCCTGAGCCTGGCCCACGCCTGGTGCTAGCTTCAGCAGCGCCAAAATAGCTCGCTCCTGGCACGGGCCACTTTGGCCCGACTCATTCATTAAGTGAAAATTTTAAGACTTAGCTCGGGCCTTGCCCGAGCCAGAGGAGCTACTAAAAGGGGTATAACATGGCTAACATCCTTCCCCAGTGTCATATGAGTGACTGGGTGTCACAATACTGTGCCAGACTATTTTATGTTTTCCCTGCTTCTCTCAGGGTGCGTTCGAGCACTCCCCTAAAGCGAACTGTAGCGTACCGTACCCGCGCCAGAGGAGCGCTCGAACGCTCCTAAAGTGTACCGTACAGCACTGTACCGAGCCAAAAGTGGACCACTTCCCGATGTGCTCCAAAAGCGTACCAAAAGTTCGCTGTAAAGCATGCGCGTATCATGCGCATACGTCACAATGCAAAAACATCATTCTCTTTGTTCGGGACAGCTGTAAGTAGTTCAAGCGCCAGGTGGATGGCATTCTTGCTACAAAAATGGGTGACCTTTTCTAAAAATAACTCGTGAGGTACGCTTTCTCGGCAGAGCCCTTGAACGCTTCAAATCTGGCAGAGTTCGGTACGGTACGCTTTGGTTCAGTTTGCTTCAGTTCGCTCGAACGCACCCTCAGATCTGTTGAATCAAAACTAGAAATGAAATCTCAAGACTTTCATTATTTCATTGCTCCCCTCCCCCCCCCCCAAACAAACAAACAAACAAACAAACAAGCAAACAACAACAGGAAAACAGAACCCCCCCCCAAAAAAAAAAACAACAACAACAACAACAACAACAACAAAACACCAGGCATATGATTATATACTCCCTTCTCAACTTGTTTACCAATTTTGATTCAAAAAAAAGAAAGAAATTGTCTCTGGCACCCTTTGGAGGAGGAGGTATAGCAACCCCCCAGTATGATCTATTTCCTTGTTGGCTATTTACTCAGTCCATTTATTCCCATCACACCCAAATGTCATCATGTCATGCTTAATCCTTGATGTATAGCCCAACAAACAAAACTCAGAGATTGAAAAAAAAACAAAAAAAAAACAAGACACACACACACACAGTGAAGATTTGTAAGACAAGTTTGAAATCACAAAACAAGCTTGACACATTTGATTCTTCTACCCACCCCACCCCTCCACACTTTAACATACAGAGTATTTTAAAGGTGTGATACAGTTTCGGTTGTGTTGGGGCTTCAGGTTTCAAACTTTTTTTATGATCATAGTTTGAAACTTCTTATGCTATACGAAAGACATGTAATTCTAAGATGAATTCAAAGTTTATTTGATGAAAATTGGCTTTGAAATGGACGAGATATCCAAAACCAAGCGATCCTAATAAAAGGTTGGACCCATCTTTTATTAGGATTGCTTTGTTTTACTTTGTTTTTTAATATCTCAGCAATTTCAAAACCGATTTTCATCAAATAAACTTTGAATTCCTCTTTAATGGTATGCTCTGTAACATTTCATAAAGTAGTTTGTGATATCTTACAAAAAAGTCAAAAGCTGAATCCTCACCTCCACCAATACTATACCATCCCTTTAACACTTCAGAACATACCGGTTATGTATACTGTCACAGTGCTACTGTACTGAAAAGGTTGCAGTGCGACAAGACAGAATCAGTGCACCATTGCGCAAGACATTGGAAGAAGCGTTAGCCGATTTCATCCCACCCCGGGCATGATCAGCCGGTCCGGAGAGAATCCCCTGGCAAGGAGCCAAGGGGAGGAGTCCTTCTGGAATGCTGGAGTGCTGTTGCACTTGGCAATGACTCATACCGCCTGCCATGTGTAACATTAGGGGCCTGACTGCTATTTCTGTGGCAAAAACATTGGCAGCTGCTCTTGTGGAGTAACAAAAACCCAAAACCCATTCTGAAATCAGTACGTAGTTACTCTTCTTATGGAGGTCATCCAGACTAGCAAATCTCACATGAAAGTGCCACAATGTGCCAATTTCTGTCTCTTTTTGTTAGATTGCTATTATTTTTACTTACAAAATCAACAATGTTTCACTGATATTCCTTTCATGACCATCAGAATGCATAAGTGTATGTACACTGCATAATAGCAGTAAAAAAAAAAAAACAAGTCTGCATGAAATGTCAATTCAAGAGTGTATAAAAATTGTACGACAATAGTCTTTAATGTGCACTGAATTAAGAATTGCTCATGGGTTGATTCTGCATCAAAGATCCACTCAGTGTGGGATGAATGGAAGTAGTTTCTTTGAATTGTGACGACAGACTGTCATATCAATGTACAATCTAAAAGTCACCACACATTGCTGAAGTCCGAATGCAGCCTGTACACCTGGTTCTCCACTAAGAGCAAATTAACAGTAACCCTTGTCAGGAGTGATTTCGATGGGACGAAATGGAATTAGTTTCTTTGAAACATGTCATCCGAGCGTACGATCCAAGCGGCCCCACTTTGCCAAAGTCAGAACGCAGATGGTACAGCTGATGCTCCATAAGAAGGCAAATTAACAGTACCCCAATCAGGCGCAACGTCAGTGGTCAAGTGGTTAGCAATGTTATATTGGTCTGCACATGGAATTGTTCCTGATAGTGAGCTTTAAAGACAATATGAGTCTCCACCAAACACACTCCATCCTCCAACAAGGCAGACCACATTATTCTATTCTTGCTCTACGTTCAAGGTAGGTCACAGTAAGAGTCAGTTGTGAGAGCATTTTCTTGGAATTCAATACAAAAAATGTCACATTGTCATTTAGAAGCCACGAGGTTAAAGTTCACAGCGGAAAAGCGGACAGTGTCTTCATGAAAACAAAAACAAATATTGCTTTCATCCCGGGTAGCTGTGACTTGACAGATTCCCTGATTTGTTGCAGGAAAGGACAGACATGTCTTTCTCATGGTAATAATTTAGGTCAGGAGGTTCTGGGTTTCAGAGAGTCGGAGAACGGAATGAGGTGTGCAACCAACAGACGATCATCTTCGACCCCATACGACCCGTGAGCTAGCGGGTGAACGACCGGCTGTGCCTCCCCTGGCTGTCCCGGCCACTGCCACCTCCCATTCGGTTTCCTCGCATCGGCTTCGGAGACAGGAACCTGGACGTGCGTGAAAAACAGTGAAGCAAGAAGGCATTCATTTACACACATGTACAGAGCACTCCCGTCTGATATTAGAATATGAGGAGTTCAATCGCAAAATGGATTAACCCTATTCTTGTCAATTTGAGATATTTGCAATTACACCTCCATTTAAAAAAAAAAAAAACACAGAAAAAATAATAAGAAAATACAGGATGTCTTTAATCATAACTCCAAGAATATTCCTTGTTATGTAACAAATGAGTTACCATAGTAGAAGCTTTATTTTGCTCTATCTGATGGTAAACTGTAAAAAAAAAAGGCACTTTACCCATTTCGTGATCAAACTCTTCTTATGATGGTTCTGAATTCCTGCTCTGTTTGCCACGTATAATTTGTACATATTACAGATTACACACGAGTGTGCTTGCATCTATAGGGAGAAATCACTGACAGCAATTCAAATTCACGAAAAGGCACATCGTCCCTGGAGTCACAAGACCTCTATCTCATTTTGCATATATTCAAACACCTCCTAACTCAATTTTGAATATCTGATTTGAATTTTAAAACACCAATATCATTCATGTTATAATAAAAAAACATAAAGTTTATACATCATCTGATGTCAACATTGCCAGTATTTTGCAAAAAATTACAAAGATTTTCTGCTCTCCTGAAAATTTGTGACTTGAGATGCCAGTCCTGTCATCCCAGGGATGATATGATAACAAAGATAAGGCTGTGGGATTTACTCTGTACCACAAACAAAGCATCATTTTCTGGGAACCAACATTTATGTCACAGTGCCATGACTCTTCAATTCTTTTCATCATAATAATGCCACTATTTTCAAGTCTTTTTGTTTCTTAACAAAAACTTACTAAATTGACTTTGCTGGTAACAATCGGTCAGTGACAACTGAATGGCACAATTTTCATTACTTCTTTGTGGCATTCAATTTTCGTTCTTCTCCCGTTTTCGTTTTTTTTTTTTTAATAATGGCGAAAGTTTCCGGAACTTTTGTCTTTCTTTCAATGCTTTAAAACAGAAGTGGTAATTCCTCCTGCAGATTATTCATGACAACGTAATTTTGAGGGCCTTGAATCTCCAATATCACAACTTATTCTCCACTGTCATATTATGTGTCTATATGGCTGGAGAACTCTTGATAATTAAAGCTGAAGTACTTTTTGTGTGTGCACAGGACCACAGTACATGTAAAAAGAGCAAGTCACATGGTAATTACTAGGGAACCTCATTGCAACGACGACCTAAAATTCATGACAATCACCTTGTTATGTCAAGTTTCTCATTACAGCAGGGTACAAAAATCAAAGAAATGTAAGGAGCTGGAACCTGCAAAATAACCTTGCAGGGTTCCCATAGAAATTTGAAAACAGAGTTCCATGAACTTTTCCATGACTTTTCCATAACTAAATTGCTGCTTCCATGACTTCCTTTCTGGCACGGTTTCCAAAATCAGACACGTTATGATGGCCTCCACCTCCCCTCACAGCCATCCGTTTCACCCACTATCTTACTCCTGACATGTACATCTATTATCATTAGTTTATGTCCCGGGAGTTATGTATAATTTGGGATGTCACAAAACTAGGAAAAATGGAAATCATGAACACCAATTATAATAAGAGAGTATGATTACAGAGTATGAGAGTTGCGAGACACGACAAACTGGAAAGCTGCCATAGCCAAGAGGTAAATGCAATTCCATGACTTTTCCATGACTTTTCACAAATTTTCCAAATTCCCTGACTTTTCCCTGACTTTCCATGACCGCAAATTTTTCCAGGATTTTCCAGGATTTTCCATGGCTGTGGGAACCCTGCCTTGTTGTGAGAGGGTTTTCTTTTATCTGACCTCTTTATAACGAGGTTCCACTGTACCTGTAAATATGTCCAGGGGGGTGTCTTATAAAGCTGTTTGTAAAGTTACGAATAACTTAAGAATAACTGGTGATCAGTTCTTGTGCTGAATTATTGAAATTCTGATAAGCATAGCACATCAGAACTGATCACCAGTCTCCATTCTTAAGTCGTTAGTAACTTTAAGAACAGCTTTATGAAACACCCCCCTGGTAAGAAAAGTTGACCTTTCTCACCTGCTACCTCCTTCCATTCCTCCCCAGCGCTCGCCTCCTTGTGAGCTCCCAGGTCGGTAGCCTCCTCTTCCTCCCCCTCCTCCTCCTCCTCCACTTCCTCCTCCTCCTCCTCCACCTCTTCGAGGACTAAACATTCCTCTAGACATGCCACCACCACCACTGCTGCCGCTTCCTCCTCCTCCTCCTCCTCCTCCCCCTCCTATCGGGCGGTTTCCTCCCCTCACTCCTCCACCGCCCCGGGGCCCTCCGTGGAGTGTGTAGCTCCGCTCGTGGGCCCCATTGCGGTTGTACAATTGGTCTCGGGGCCCCATCCGATTGTCGGGACCTCCATCTGATCGACTATGCAGAGAACAAGCAAGAGATATTGCAGAGATTGGAATGTACATCTCTAACAACGCTGAGCTGAAGTTGTTGATTGCATGTACACTACAAAACCTTAAGCCCACACAAAGTTTAGTCTCACTACATCATCATCTTTTCACTGTCATGCTTACCAACATGCTTTGCAGCAACATCATCACCATCAGTTTTCATATTGAGAGAGTCATTGGTATTTAGTGCAATAATCACCATCTTATTTCCATTCAAGTGTTTGTCCATAATGAAGGAACAAGTGCATGGTGGTGTCATATATTTTAATCTTTTAAACATTTGAACATTTCACTTCAATCGTTACCACAAACATTGGAAGTTTCTCCACCTCGGCAAATGTCTTCACTAGAATAGATACATCCTTCAGGGTTATCATATCGATGATACATTGTCGACACAAGGCCTGATCATTTCTGGTATCACCTCCATCCATCCTCCTCATCACCACTTACATTTGTACATCAGTGTCATCTAGCAACATGAAATTAAAGGTGTCGTTACTGTTACATTCCCCATCATCGTCATTATCATCATCATCATCATCATCACCATCATAATCATCATCATCATCACCATCATAATCATCATCATCATCATCATCATCATCACCATCATAATCATCATTATCACCATCATAATCATCAACATCATCATTATCACCATCATAATCATCAACATCATCATCATCACCATCATCACCATCATCACCACCATCATCACCACCACATCATCATCATCATCACCACCATTATCATCATCATCATCACCACCATTATCATCATCACCACTGCCATCATCATCACCATCATCACCATCACCGTCATCATCAGCATCATCATCATCACCATCGCCATCTTCATCGTCATCGTCATCATCATCATCATCACCTGTAAGTCAGGCTTCTTTGATATGTCTCTGACTCACCTCCTCTGTGCGAAATTCCTCTGCCCACTGTCGAAGGGGCCTCTCTGCTGGCGATTACCCCACTGACCCCTGCCTCGCCCTCCGCGACCCATGGGACTGCCTGAAATCCACAACAGGGTGCCAAAAACTCAAAAATTTTCTCCATAAAATTCAATAGCAAATCCCATTCCATGGTGTGTATCAATGCTTTTCAGCTTGTGTATCATAACTGATATATCAAATTCCATACTGGTGTGTGTGAATGGTTGCATTCAAAGATACACTTTTGAGATTGCAATAAATCACGAGGCAGTGAAAGTAGTCACTCTTATATGCTCAATATGATACAGCACATGGTCTCCATAGTATCACTTGCATCTAAAGAAATTGAGATACATCATAACCTGTCAACTTTGTCCCTGATAGGCATAGCATAATCAATCTTTTAAATGAAGCTTTGCAATGTATTTAATGCACTACAGAATAGAATCCCTTTTTATTCGTAAATCGTAAGTAGAGCCTCACCTCCATCTCGCCTGTAGTTCGGCGCATTCCAGGATCCTTGGTTGCCATGGAAACTGCCTCGGGTTCCTCCCATACCGCCTCGCGGGAAGTCACCCCTGTTGCTCCTCCCTGGTGGACCCTATATCAACAAAGATCATAAATTTTACATACAAGTGACTGTTTATTCAAAAACCAACCGTGAAAATGCAACACACGCTAGCAATAAATCCAATCCAATTCCAATCTAATCCTAAGTTAATTCATTCATTCATTCATTCATTCATTCATTCACTCATTCATTATTCATTAATTAATTAATCAATTCATTCATTCATTCATTCATTCATTCATTCACTCACTCACTCACTCACTCATTCACTCACTCACTCACTCACTCACTCACTCACTCACTCACTCACTCACTCATTCACTCATTCATTCATTCATTCATTCATTCATTCATTCATTCATTCATTCATTCATTCATTCATTCATTCATTCATTCATTCATTCATTCATTCATTCATTCATTCATTCATTCATTCATTCATTCATTCATTCATTCATTCATTCATTCATTCATTCATTCATTCATTCATACATACAGCATGATATGTTAGGTTGATATCATTTTCTGATTTTTGCTAGTCTTATCTTTGGAGCACACCATCAAGCAAAAGTCAACATCATTCAATCATTTCCCCATTTGTGTGTGAGCGTGGAATGAATTTCTTCACCTGGTATGCATTCTGCTCTTTGAAGGAAATGAAGTTTAATTTTTTTTCTACTAACTGCGACTGAGTTGTGGATCTCTCTCGCATGGGACCTCAATATTACGTCTTATCTGAAGGAACAGAGCAATTTTTGTCTCTAACTACAAAGGGACTGCAGGACAACACACAATTTAGCTCACCTAGACTCGCCTGATTACAAGACTGACATGCTACCGACTGAACCATCTCTTGCTATACACAATTAGCAGAGTACTGGAAGACATACAGGTGGGTTAAAAGAGCTGGTTGGACATGAGACTGTCCCACACGATATTGTCTGAAGCTTTTAAACCGATTGTCACAAGGAGTCCTCCAAGGGAAACTAAGGTCTTACATATCATGTTACATCAAGATGAAGGACCTACCCTTTGTTGCTTCTGTTGAGGACTCGTGTGGGCCTGTTCGGCAGCAACAAAGTCGTCCACGTGCATGGATGGGGGGCGGCTGGTGTTCTGGGCACGCTGACGAAACAGGTCATAGCTGCCCCGCCCTCGCCCACCGAAGTCCGGTCTTCCATAGCCTCCTGGGCAAATACAAACAATATGATTGTAACATATCATAATACACAACTAGGTGAAAATACTTATCATCTTCAGGTGTCAATTAAACATCTCATGGATACTTAATATGACTTCAGTTTTGGTGTTGATCTTTCATGACATATCTCTGATGTTTTTCTGCACATTTTCAAACCACACCTTATGGGTGAGACATATGGCACAGGTCTCACATTACAACAACTGGTCTATGTCCATCAAAACATACATGTTGAATATCAACTTGTACCATACTATTGGCAAAGAAATGCTTATATCTTTGATATCAAAACCACTTCATAAAGATATTTGGAATTTTATTTGAGTACTTGTCAAAGGGTTGACTTTTTTTTTAGTTAAAAAAAAAACACCCCAAACTGGACAGTGCAGTACAAAAACATAACCTAAAACAGACAAAAATATATATAATAGGATTAACATCTCTGCAAAGAATGATAAATGATTCAACAAAAAAGGGAATTAAATCTAGTACAGAAAATGATCTTTCAACCATCATTATTTATCACTGTTCCTAGAGAAACTAATGAAGTTAGTTTGCTGAAAAAGTTTCCTTGAAAAACCACATAATCATATTTCGACTGCTCAAGGGAAATATGCAAAATGTAAAATTCACAAACAAGTGTTTCATATGGTGGCATATTTTCTGGTGCCCAGCTACAACAGAAGAACAAAAATGATTAAAAAATAATCAATTCAAAGCTTTGAGGGTGACTATCACATATTTAGAATATCATTCATTCAACATTACCAAGACCAACAGGAAATAGAGGAACACTCACTGTGCGCTCGGCGTATTCCAGTCGCAACTTTATGACCAGATCGGTAGGTCAGGGGATCATAGCGTCTGGTGAAACCCCTGTGAAGAGTGAAGTAAATGATAAGTTTGTTTTCTTATTTAGTTATGAATATGCTTCTTCACACTTACAACTTACCACAGCAAAAACAGGGTGTTGCTTTGTATTTCACTTTGTATGACAGAGTGAGTATTAAAATCCACTGTGAAATGTTGTTTACAAACAAAACACATAAAAGATTAAGAAAACTCCCACACGCAAGTCATGCACTAACCTAAATCTATGCACATACAAAAACAGTTTCAGCGAGTCATCTGCATGTATTACACTTAAACTAAGGGTTTGACACAAAGAAATTAGAAATAGGCATTCATTTGGATTCCTAGCCTGTAAATAAGAATATTCAATCTTCAATATCAGGCCAACTAAGAGAAGCTGATGCTAAAATTGGCCAACACCAATCACCTTTTCTTTTTATCCGGCGACACATCGTCTGTCCCAAGTCCCTTGGCCAGTTCTGCCTGGAGGTCAAAGGTCGGCAGGAGTTTGGAACAAATCTCTTCCAGGTCACATCTCACCTGCACAATCAAAACAAACACACTGACACACTTAGTTTGACTTTATTATCTGATACTTGAACACCTAGTCTAAGATCAAAATACAAACAGTAAGAAAATTTATCATTGTCTTCTTATTTGTACATTCTATGATTAAGTAAGCCTTTGTGTAAAACAGTTAATTCAATTTAATCTATCATCCAGTATCATCATTATCATATTCAGAAAGAAACATCATTCTAATTTGATGTGTTAAAATGAGGTATCATCAGCATCATTGATCAAGACACTCAGAATGTATGAATGGAAGGCTTGACAAGTATATTTAAGAATCCTTCATCACTGCATCTATACAGCCAATCCATAAAACATTTGTGACTTCATGAATTTAGTGGATTCACAAAGTAGGCACCAAGCATATTAGCAATCGGTCAATCATCAAATGCTTGTGATGCACTGCGAGGTAAGCTGTATGTGCATATGATATACTGTATATATGCCATACATTTCAGGGTGTTTCCCTTTGTTTTTTGCAAATTTTGCAGGTCGGGTGCTCTTCGTGATTTCAACATGCAAAGATATTAACTCTTATACAATGTAAATGTGATGAGCAGTAAAAAATAGTTGTGTAAATCCATTCATGATGACTCATGACAGGAAAGGGATGACGTGATCGCGCCCTTTCCACAAGACTGCACCTTACGTCCTACCACAGACTATTACATGACACGCTATCAGGTCACAACTATTCAAAACTAAAGCTACAATGTATAATCATTATGGTATGGGGCTGAATCTGTATAACGCAATCACAAGGCAATGTCCACTAGAGACACAGAATTCTTAGGAAATGATTGTAAGCTTCATGTCCATGCATAAAATAAGGCTACCGGTACATGAACTCCAAATAAACAGCGGAGTGTCACTTCCAGATGACAAATCCTTTTAAAGATTTATGACATCAATTTACATTTGGTAACTCCACAGTTCAGTCTCCTTACTAAAAGAGTACACACAATGTTTCATTTCCCCACACATGCTATGATTACGCATTCACATGGGAGAGAAAGGATATCTGGGTCTTACCATCTCTGGGTCAGTGTCGAGCTCGTCCAGGGAAGGCAATCCCAGCCACATGCCGGAGGTGGGTCGCTCCTCGTCATCCTCCGTCATCCTCACGTAGAAGACCAGGCGGGCGTTGAACTGGTCATGGAGGCCCATCTCGACAGGCAGCGGGACGTAGGGCTGGTTCTCGGGCCGCGCCTCTGGATTGTCCAGGGCCTGGGACAGGGAGCTGACCGTGTCCAGGAGGTGCTCCATTGTCTCGTCATCTTTGCAGCAGTCCTACGTAGGAATGAAAGAGATGAAAGCCAAGATAACATTAATGCAGGATATATACCTGGGTCCCATTTCATAAAACTTGTTGTCAATAACAATTCACAATAGTTGTGATAAGCTACTAAAATCCTTGCATCTGATTGGCTGACAGCAAATTTGTCATAGTAATGTGGCAACTGTTACTGATAACAAGTTTTATGAAATGGGACCCAGGTTGCTTTGAACAATTTAACAATACAATGTCAGAATTTTAAAGCCAGGGTATTTGTTCTAAGTTCATTGTGTCACTGTCAGTAACCAGCCACAGCCTGCTGGTAATGTTGCTGCCTGGAAAGCAGTAGATAACAGGTTCGATTTCCACTGGTTCTTTTTTTTGTTTTGTTGTTGATATGTTTGTTAAAATAAATATCAGCAGTTATGATCTTATCAATGCATTTGTGCAGAGGGTGACAATTGACAAAAATCTGTCACAGCACAATAAAAGAGACATTGTCTGGATTGTTAGCAAGGTATTCATCCAATCAGCACACAAATCATTTCTTTACCCCTCCATGTGACCAGGCACTCACTGTAAAAGCTCCCTTTTTTGCAAGGGTTCAATTTTCGCAAATTCTACAAATCACTGCTGGGCCACAAATTTAACAACACATGAAAATATTGCCACATCCTAGGGTATGCAGAATTTTTGTGCACTTACAATAGTCACAGTGTCAAATCACGAATACAACATCTCACAAAAATGCCTGTGACCTCCTAATTTGTGAAAATACCTGTACATGATAAGAACAGTTACAGCTTTTACAGTAGCTTAAATTGCGCAGTTTTATGATTAGTGTCCGGTAATCCATCCAAACTTGACCTAGTGGCAAAGTTAAAAAGTTATACTCAGGTGTAGCAATGTGCCTCTTTTTAACAAGAAGACCATGGTGACACAATAGGAATAAGGGGGACTCGATAACTTTTATGACTGACAATTGGTTTCGAGACATCTATGCCAATCTACAAAAAGGAAGCACCCCAGTGTGCATGCCAATTAGTGCACAAAGCGCAGTTAGAGTTGAATCAAGACGGAAACGTCACATGTCAAGTATTGGGAATACGCCACTGACATTTGACAAACGGCAGGCAGGCTTAGATAACATAGACCCTAATGTTGAAAAATCTACACGGATGGTTCGTATTTCGCAATGCAATGAAATCAGGAACCTGCCTTGCTTTCACACGTTTAGAAAACAATGAAAAAACCAAGAATCTCACCACCAGGATCTTTTCGAGGCGCCTCAGCGGGTGGTTCTCGTCGTCCGACCATCGCAGCGTCTCTCCCAGCTCCTTCACATCCATGGCCAGGGTGCGATAGGCCGCTGCACCTGCCCCATTACCACCACCACCACCACCTACCACACCTCCCCCTCCTCCTCCTCCTCCTACGCTCCCTCCTCCCACCGCAGCGGCTCCGCCCCCAGTCCCTGCTCCTTCCTCCCCGACCACGCCCACTTCCTGATCGCCCTCCTTGGCAAGGAGGAGGTGCAGGAGGACCAGAGTGTTGGAGAGGGTGGTGAGGTAGTCTGAGCTTTCCCGACTAAATGCCTCCATCAGTCGGGTCAGGAGGCTGTGGAAGGCTCCAGGCCGCTTGTCCAGAGAGCTAGGAGAAGAGGGAAAGGTAGGTGCACAAGTGCAAAAACTTTAACTTTAAGAAATGCTTTATGGACACCGATTTCACTTAGCATAGAAACACAATTTCTTTTTTAATTAAGACTTGTATTCAAATGATTTCAATTTGTGAAGCTGATCCCATGACACAGACAGTGGATAGGAATTAGCATGGCCCAAACAATACACACAAAAACTCCACAACAGAAGCATTGCAAATATCTTTTCAGCATTGGTAGCTTCACTCACGTAAGTCAAAAGGAAATCATTCTTGGTCACAATCACGCCTAGAGCTGTGACACTCAAGCTTGCAGAGATGCCAAGTTTGTTCTAAGTATTGCAGTGTTCTAAGGGCTGAGAAGGCCTATTTTTGGTGGCAAACAGCAAGTTTTACCCTTCATGCCATAAACAGGTGTAATAATACAATTTGGAAAAAAACAACAACAGTATTTTCCATGAAACCTGCAGTATTTTTGGCAAAAAAAAATCAGTACAAAATACTGCAAAAAACCCACAGTTGGTATCTCTGAGCTTGCACATGGACTAATAACATTTTACACAGAAAATTAATTTTTTTTGCTTTGTATTGCCGGTGCTCATTCAATATTGAAGAATACCATTATTAGACCTTGTAGTGTACAAAGACCATTGGTATCTGGTTAGCAATTAACTACTGTATACGCCATATATTTCGCGAGTCTAAATTTTCGCGATTCGGGAATTCCCGACGATTTTGCGAGTGGTTAAATTCGCCGTCTAGAGTCTAATGTAAATCGGGCTCAGAGTCAATATTTTCGCGTGTCTTTAATTTCGCGAATAGCACCTGACTCGCGAACTTCACGAAAATAAAAACCTCGTGAAATATTCGGGATATACAGTAGATGAGAAAAGGATGAAAAGCACAATGCATGGGGAATAACTCCCAAGAACAACCAGAGACAATGTCATGACGGCCATCGTCCAGCTTGGGGGGAAGGGGGGGGGGGGGGGGGAGGGAGGGGACTGACCTCTTGAGGTGGAAGAACCCGTAGTTGTGGTCCAGCAGCATGGTCAGTATGCGCAGGGCGGGCAGGATGCTGGCGTAGGAGTGGTCGGGGCTGGTGACGTGGTCCAGCATGGCCCCGCACACTGCCTCCATGTGGTCCTTCCCCGGCAGACTGCTGGCCAGGATCTCCTGGAAGGCGAGGGACTCCGAGGGCAGCAGAGTGACGTCAGCATCGCACAGCGGCTGCAGGAATGTCTGCCACAAGGATCAGAAATAATCTCAGTGAAAGTTGATGGCATACAAGAATTACTTCTATTAAAGAATTTTCAGGACAGAAGGATAGAAATCACGGAAGAGAGGAAGAAGAAGAGAAGAAGCAGAACAGGAGGAGAAATTACAAACGTAAAAAAAAAACAAGAAAAAGAAGGATTGAGAGAACAAGAAAGAGTAGGGGTAGCAGAAAACACAGATAAGAAGAAGAAAAAAAAAAGAGAAGTAAAGATGACGGAGTCAAAAGGGGCTTGAGCTTTCGATCCTAGCAGAATCTTCTTCAGAGGCAAAATTTTCTGCTAGGATCGAAAGCTCAGGCCCGTTTTGACTCCATTATACTCCACTGGCTCGCCACTATTGGATAAGCAGTTTTCAACAGCTTTTTTTTTTGCTACACAAGTAAAGATGATGACGACAATCAAAAGAAGATGAGGATGAGCCATGTTATTCATTGTGACTTTTCATGCGATACAGGCGACTCTCGTTAGAATGATGTCCTTGGGACGAGCAGTTTTCTTTTGTTATACCCAAATTTCCTTATAGTCATATACACAAAAGAATAAAAAGATATATAGATGATAATTTTGGGACCTCAATTTTTGCTTTGTTGAAACAACAATTTTGTTATGACCATACTGTGTTTGCTATGACGTGTGTAAAGTATTTGCATTTTCACTGGCTACTGTAACGGAGTAAAAACTCATCTCTACTTGCAGCATCATAGAAAGCATACAACGTATATATCACTAGAAAAACATCTCATGAATGTACACAAATTTATGGAAGTAGTCAACCCGGAGATGAAATTTTATGCCTATGGGCGCTGCAGTGCCCAAACTACTCACAACAATGCACTCCTGTGCTTGCTGGTGGCTGGGACTTTGGGATGGAACGTTCAGCAATGCCAGTAACCGCGGCAGCACGTCAGCATATTGCTCATCAGACCTGGAGCTGATAGCAAGGAGAAAGGCATGGAAACACGCCCTCTTTGTTAAAGACATTTACAGGTGATAGCCCAGTGAAATGGATACCTGAGCAGGGGCCATTGACTAGCTGCGATAAAAATAAGGTGCTCTTCAAAAATGCACAGAATAAGAGACAGGGTAGAGTTGCTCATTATAACTAATGAGATATTCTAACTGACATAAAAATCGCTTGAAGCAAAAAATATTGCGTGAAGCAAAATCATTATATACACAAATGCAATATGTTACCTAGTCAGAAGTACCAAGTATTAAAAGACAGTAAACTGCGGCTGTAAATGCAAGTTGCCATATTAGATACTAGAGTTGCATTCATCCAACAGTATCATTTGCACTTTTGCGTGCATCCCAAACTTTCACCATTTCCTCGCTACCAAGTGTCACTTTGTTTTCAAGCAGCAAAGCAATTGACAAAGCATGTTCTGCTCAAACGTCTTTTCCTTTTTGGAAGACACGTAAAGTGTCCACACCAATAAAATATTCAGCAAGCTCATGTACTGAGAATAGTTTTCTAGTTTCCTCTGAAAACATCTTATTTGATTTGTCCCCATGATTGGGTTCCACTTTAATGTCACTAGACCTGATAATGGCAAGCATGATGAATTTGTCTTGGCACACATGTAAAAGTGCCCTGACATCTTTGTAAAAGGCCATTGGTATGATGGAACAAATTCCTCCGTGGAGTGATCCTCTCGTGATCCCATCAGAACAAAAGCTTTCTTTGAGAGAAATAACAGCAAAATTTCATTCAAGCAATGACTGACAGAGAAAGGAAGGATAAGTGTAATAATACTTTTCACATCAAAATTTTTCTTCAGCAATGATTCATTTATCTATTTATACATTTATTTATTTTCATTCTTCCAAGATGCAGAAAAAAATGCTCATTTCAGGGTGCTTGATGGGAGGGCTTGTTACCATGACTACACAGACTGAAGAGACCTCACCTGGACCGGCTTAGATGGAGGAAGGCAACCTTGATGGCTGGCTGTGATATCAGATAGACGAGTCCAGTTAGAGTTCTGGTGGCATCTGGGCCACAGGGTTTTTCTTTTTTGGTGCCCTCTTCTCTCTGCTCCAAACAGGACAGGAATGCCTGTAGGTGGGACCTGTGTCAGGGAGAAGATTTAGATTGCAAATGACATGAGGGCGAAAAAAAAAAAAAAAAGTTTGCTATAATTCCTTCAATTCCAAAAAGCATAGCTTTGCTGATATACAGTACGGGCAAAATAAAAAGGTGGTCATGTGATGGCTCTCAGCCAACCACTTGATTATGATCCACACCTGCATATCACCATTTTATATATTTCCATGGCATTACTGACATCACTATTGCCTTCATGACCACCTTCTGCCCATCATTACTACAACTTGACTTTCATCATTGTTTTAGAACAGCTTCACCATCTCTACTACAAGGCTCGAAATTGTAGGTGGCCCAGTGACCTAGTGGCCCAGGGTCACTGAAAATTGATGTCAGGCCACCAAATCTCCAAGAAGGTTATCTTTTGGTGGCTCAATCAGGCAACTGAGATTCAAAGTCAATTATTGTTTTTTTTTTTTTTATTTTGGGCCAATATAGTCCTTCTTCAGGCCATCAAAATTGCAAAGTTAAAGATTTAAGTAGCCTGAGTGGGCCACCAGAGCAAAAAGATAGTGCTGAATCCTGTCTAACATTAACATCGTTGGCATCTTTGTAAATACCACTACCACCATTACCACTGATGCCATCATTATCCTCAGCAGAAGCAGTGGCATCACCATCACCATCATAGCCATCCCGACACCGCTGCGCAGAGAGGCGCACGGCAACCACACCCGAGGCAATGCTTGAGCTAGACATGACGCAAATCTCTCGTTTGAAGAGGCTACACCCCCGTAAATAATGCCAGTGTATATCTTGGCAATCAATGACTTAAAAACCAAAGATATACAACACCTGTTTCTTGACCCTGGCCTAATCTAAGCATCAGTCATCGCCACTGCACCACGGGGGGGGGGGGGGGGGCACCGCGAGAGGAGGAGATTGTTTTGGTTTTGGCATGGGCTATGTAGCTCCATGGTGCGTGTGTGTGTACGTGTGTGTGTGTGTGAGTGTAGACATTCAGCGTATGCAGACAGAGCATGCCTGTACTGCAGCCCACCTCCCCAACTCATCCACGCTTGTACTTTATCCCCAACAGTGAGCAGCACCGGCAAACTGGCAATGCTCTCCTTCTTATTCCTGTATTTTCGTTATTTACGGGTCAATTTTTTTCGTTCGAAATGTAAAATGGATGACCATAGAATTTCTCAATAGAATATAAAATTGAAAACTTTAGAAAGGATAGAGAAAATTGAGTTCACCTTGAATGGTGTGCCACAGGCAGATATCCTTATCATGCTCTTACGTAATACGACAGCTGCTGTAGTCATTAAACCCTGGCTTGGCCTCCAGGTTTGTCACGCCTGAGCAGAAAGTTAATTTGCAATGGACAAGTACTTCGACTCCCAACTCCCAAACGAAAAATCTTTAACGAGGTATAGCACCCCACTTTCTTCGTGGAAGTTGGGGTCTCGCCTCAAACGAGGGATTGACGGCATGAAAGGGAGAGAAAGCGCACATGAGAGAGACACAAACCTGACGACGAGAAGGGCGGTGGGACCAGCCAGGTCCGCCAGCTGGCAGCTCACCCTCCGCAGGAAGTGCTGGAGCAGAGGGGAGCTGGAGAGGGACAGCTCCGTTAAGATGCCCTGGATCTGGGCCATGTTGGGGTGCAGGTGGAGGCTCCAGAGGCGCCTCAAGTGCAGGGCCTGCTGGACCTCGGCTTCTGACAGGACCTGGACAAATTGGGGAAACAACTTCATCATGCCACTGTCAAATGTGATAGCACAGCTCAAAACCCACAAGAAGTAGCAGATTGGGATTCTCCGTAATGGACCAAATCCCGGCACTTGGGTTGACTGTATCAATTTTTTAGAGTTTGTTTTACCTGGAAGAGTAATCTCTTCTTTTCCAACTGTCAAAATTTGGTGGCTTAACCCTAAAAGGGCCAGGCTTTTTTGGCTATTCCGCCCCCCCCCCCCCCCCCCCCCAAAGATCTCGGCCATCAGAGGTGCGAAAGGGACGAAATTTGTCATGCGTGACACCCGTGTCAAAATCTACAAGATTGTGTCAAAAGATTTTTTGAAACATCCAATTATTAATTTTAATTAATCACTTATGAAAATTAAGCAAAATATCATATTTTAGCCAAATTAAAAGCATTGAGAGTCTCCTTTTTGGTTTGTATGTCTGTTTGAGCATATTCAACAATTGTACATCATAAAAATTTCCAAAAGTCATTTCAATTCTTATTTATTTTATTGTTTTCAGAATTTCTATTTCTTTGTTTTTCGACTTTTGCTTTATCTTTGCTTTTTTATTGGAAATTGTCACTGACCACTTTTCTACCATAATTAGCATAAAATTAATTGATGAAAGTGAATTGTAAAAATAATCAGGTTTTTATGACTTTCATGACAGAGCACAGTTTTCAAAAGGAAATGTACACAAAATCAGAAAATTGTGCCCGTTTTGGGGTGACATGCTGTTACAAAAATGGGCGTGGCTTCAAAAAAGTACACACGTATGTTGTAAATTTGGTCTCAAAAGTTGCGTGAGACTTGAACAAAGAAAGTCAAGAAGCCTCGCGACGAGGCCTTCTTCCGTTAAAGAATTATAGCGCGAAACGTCGAGGGGGGCGGATTCCCCCCCAGGCCCCTTTAGGGTTAAAATAAGACCAAAATTGAGATAGCAGCAGTTTTTTCTGAACCATATTTTTTGGACAGGCGTTGCTTTCACAGAGAAATAGAACATGCTTCATTGATCACTTCTGTACAGTATGCCTGACAACAGCAGCAATCTAGGAACATCAATAGTTACAATAATAACTACAGTGTGATTATGATAACAAATATCATTAATTTTATTACCATTATTATCATTAATATTATTTTTATTATTATTATTACTACTACTACTACTACTACTACTACTACTACAATTACTACTACTACTACTACTACTACTACTACTACTACTACTACTACTATTACTACTACTATTACTACTACTACTACTACTACTACTATTATTATCATCATTATTATTATAATCTATCATAATGATACTGCATACCTCTTGAGTCTGCATGGGCAGGGGCAGTGGTAGCATCTCTGAGAGGAGCTGGAGGCCACCCACGTAGGAGTAGGGAGCTGATGGGATGTACTCCAGCACCGTTCCCAGCATCACCGTCCAGGAGCTCTTCTTGATTTCTGACAGGGAAGATGAGACGGTGCAATCTGTGAGAGGGTTATTCAGCTCAAACTGCTTGCAAAGTGCACTCTGGACAGTTTGGGTTGTGAGAGGAGCCAAACAGGGTCCCTTGATCAACTACTGTAAAAATTGATATTTTCGCGCGAGTAATTTTTCACGCTCGGCCGGATAAGATGGATTTCTCGTGTCTTTAATTCCGCGGAATCAGGACATTAATCACTGGAATATATGGCATGCAAAAATGTTTGCATGTTTTATTTTCGCGCTTACTTCTGGTTTCACAAAATGCGCCAAAATTTCCACTGTTACAGTATCAGGCCAATAAGAATTTGGCGCCCATACTTCTTTCATTTGATATTTACTTTGTACAAAGTACAGGGTACAAAGAATTTTCCTTGTGGACAATAAAGTAATCCATCAATCAATCAATCAATTTTCAAAACTTTTACAAATTGAAGTACATGGGGCTGCAGGATACTGCTGTCAGTGAAGCATATTTTTCATTAAAAAATAGAGAAGAGAAAACACCTGGACAAAGGGGAAGAATACTTTCTGATACCATATACTATTCTTAAGAAACGTCAAGCATTGGAAACATTGAACAATAGACATATTCACCTAGTAAGATGAAAAAATTAATTAATAGCTTTATGTCTGTGCATTTTATGTCCTTGCAGTCTAGTGGGGGAAAATCTATAAGGAAACTAGACAACAAAAACTGTTGGCGATTGTGTATGTTCCATAATTTTAATCAGTGCACTATGCCTGCAGACAAATGACCTTTTGGTTATGCAAGATTACATGCCTTAGCTCACATAATTAAAGTTTTCTCCTTGAAAGTTTTAAGAAGTGACTTGCATGATTAGCAGAGTTCTTATATGACAAGCCAAATCCAAACATGATTAAAATTTCTCTCAGTTGATTAATTACTCTCTAGTTGCCAACCGCAGTGCTAATACACAAGAAATTCACTTCCGTTCCATACAATAGACATGTAAAGTGTTAAGCGTCGAACCTGATGAAAATGGAGAAAATCCATATTGAGAAACGTGCATCATCAATGGAAAATTAATCATTATCAGTATTGGAATGGATGAGAGGACAATCTGTGGTCCTTTTTTTCTACCTTGATTTTCCTTGTTACAGAAAGGATTTGCAATGAGAATTTATAGCGTAGGAAATGCTGAAAAAGCAGCAATCTTGAGTTTACACTGTCACGCCATTCATAGCAATCTCACACTTTGTCAGTACTTCTTTCCTTAATGTGAAGACTTACAGCCATCTTCACTATATTACAAACATCAGGTGCATAGCCACTGAATTATCACATCAAAAAAAACCCTCATCTGTACACATCATTGGTAATAGAACAGAACAATTTCGCAACTTACAAGCCACACGTGAAGAGGTCCAGCTTTCATTTTCTTTCGTTTTGTAAACACAAGAGTTGTCTCTTGTGAGTCAATCACTTTGCACCACTTGCTTTAAATGTGGCCTTTGCTATCAGAAACAGGCTATTACACATTGGATTTAAAGCTACATGCCAACAAGACGTCACAGCCTGCTAGAGACCTGTACGGTTTGGGCTCTGTTTTTTTTTATGATAATGTCTATTTCAATCCAAACTGTGGGGGCTTCAGTTAGTCTAATAATTGTTGATTTATACACAAACATACAGACATAGCAATGCACCTGACTCATTGCATAACCCATTGTATCATCTCTTCTTACTTTGGAAGCCCCCCACCCCCTTCCGTTATGGCCGACTGAGTTACAGTGTTTTAAAACCAAGTAGGTCTATATGATTTGGAGTTGCGACTTTGTGTACATGTGCAATGATTGATTGTTGAAATTTCTTCATTTTTTTTTTTTTTTTGGGGGGGGGGGAAGGAGGAGTTATTACATTGATCTTGGGCATTCCTTGCTGGAAGATGGGGGAACTGACCTTCTTCCTTGCTTTCAGCAATGTCCAGCGTGGGCTGGGTAAAGGTCAGCAGGATGTCCACTATGCCGGCCTGGATGCGGGACTCCACGTCGCTAAGGATCCCGGTGGCAGGGGCAGAGCAGATGACCGTGTGTAGGGGAAGGAGGTTGCTAATGATGCGCTCATCACAGTACTGCAGCAAAACACATGAACAGAAACAAAACAAGGAGATAAAAAATACTATAGCACAGATTTCTACAATTTCACATTATGAATGTGAAAGACTCCTAGAAAGACCGAGAATGGTGGTGGTGGAATCAAGTGTAAATGCAGGGAAAAGAACAAGTGAAAAGAAATGTAAATCAAACTCTTCCATGCTTTGTACAAAAGAATATAAAAAGATTTTTTTAAATGCTCTAGTGTCTTCTGGAGAAAAAAGCAATTACAAGGAGATGTGAATTACACTCTAGGTTTGCACTTCACTCGACAAAACAGAGCTGTGATTACAGTTTGCAGGTCAAAAGACACGACGCTGGGAGTGCGTGACCAAGTGCAGGGCTTGACCTTAACTTTTTTTTCTAGGAAGCCAGCCGGGCTCCTCAGGGACCTTTTTAGGGAGCCAAATTGAGTTTTAGGGAGCCACGTTTCCCTCAGTCATAATCAGCAGTAGAGGTCTATTACATGTATTAACCCGGTGGAGAAGATTTCATTTAGATATAACATGCATTTCTCCATAGACACAAGCATGAGATACCTTGTTCTTAGTCTCTAACGGGTTTTAGCACAGTCAAAATGTGTGTGTGCGTGTGTGTGTGTGTGTGCCTGTGCCTGCCATGCACCTGCGTGTGTGTGTGTGTGTAGGTGTTTTGAGTGGTCCCTCTCCCATTCCCTTCAGTAATTTCTTACTCTGGTCTGTTCATATTGTCTTTCTTTCTCGGTTCTTCTTTTTTTAGCTGCAAGGTCTAGGTTAGAAACATTCATGTCACGGCACAATCATGATGATTGATCAGCTGAGCTGCCAAGCTTTGGAAGCACAAATCCGTACTCAGCAGCTGAAAAATCTGTGTTTTTCCACCAGAATTCGTATTTTTTTCCATCTCCCTCTTTTTGCTATTTTGAATTAAACTCGTCGACTTATAAGGCTTACAGACTCTAAACATAAAATTACGATACATGCCGAAGTATCGAGCTGGTCACCAGCACGATAAAGAATCCAAACTATGCAATGTTCAGCGTTGATTGATTGCTTTCTCGCAATGTATGTGTACAAGCACATGTATGTACCTCCAGAAACTTGTTGGGCTGGTTATGGTAGCTTCCACTATCTAGCAGGGGAGGGGGAATGCTTTCATCTTCTCCAGAAAGCTTCTGTGTGAGCGAATGCAAAACTCTGTTCGGTGTTTCCAACTACACGTGTATTGTTTACTATAAAACATAATCATGCCTTGTTTTCAGGCTTTTTCATTGTACTGGATTTTAAACATCAGTATTTTCCGAACTTATTCCAATTTCTTTTAGCCTGACTGGAATCGGAAAGTCTGCTATGATGATCGCAAAATGCCGCGCTGTGTGTGGTTGCGCCACTGTGCAAACACATGGTTTCACTTTCAAGTTTAAAGGAATGCGCCATGTGCTCCAGCCTAAGAGGTTACTGCAAGTTCGATGGATCGAATGCGCCATAGCTGAGCTGAATGGCTTGTTTACGGTAAACATGCAGTTTACATTCGATACGAAGAAGTCATTACGTCTTTCATGAGGAAAAACATACAAAACAAACAAACAAAAAACACCTACGAACGAATGCTGATAGCCAAAACTTTGAAAAATAATAAGCAGTTACGATGAGCATGAACTGAAATTGTCAATTGTCCTGATTTTTCTTTCTAACCAGGTGATGACTGCATCTCATTGGACCTACTCGTAGTGAATTTGTCTGGGCATACGAGACCTTTTAAGTATTTCTGTGATTGCCTTTTTTTATTGACTGATTAATCAATCCTTTTTTTATTTTTCAGGGAACATAAGATATTCGATTAAGTACACTATATTCGACTGTTTGATGTGCCAAAAGAAAGGTTATAGAATCACGATATCTTTGCAATGATTCCTTTAATTCAACTAATGAGCTGGTTCTTCGATCGATATTTCCAGGATATTTACACGCTGTTTATTCCAGCGCGCGCATTCTTTCGTCTGGCACGCACCTGGGTGTGGCACCTGCTTTTGTGGAAATTTCTACAAGGGGAGATGGGTGGGTGTCAAGTTTCTTCGAGCCGCAGAGACTGCATGTATTCAGTATTTCAGTCTCTTCGCTCTAATTTATTGTCATTCGTGCTTTCCCCTTATTCTTTGCTGATATCGAACATTTAGATTTTACTTTACGAAGGTTGGTAGATCGTGGATATTTTTGTTGTGAGGTGTATGTAATTTCTTTTTTATCATTCTTTGGAGGGGAGAGATGAGTGTGAAGGGGGAAAGAAGAATAAGAGGAAAGCGAAATAAAACGAAAGGCACGTACGCTCAGCATTCACAGTAAGCCGTCTTTTTATACCAGCATAGTTTTCATCACCATTAGACATCACTCAGATCATTTTAGCCTTTTCCTATCAACATTAAGAAACATAGTCCCTCGAGATAAACACCGAGGAAAATAAATAACAAATACAACGTATCAACACCTCCCAACAACACAAATATTTAGAAAAGGCAACACACGTCGCTTCGATTCGAAAAAGTATTGCTGCAAATCGGAGAAATCGCCGTTACGAAAATAACAGTGCGAGACACTTGAAAGAATTATGTTTAAATATTTCAAAGTATAAAGAGAACGGATAAAGTGATATAAAATGGAAGAAATCGTACCAAACGAGGTGTGAGAAACGACAGAATTGGAACGATATGTTTAGTAGTAGGATAAGGCCCTAGAAAAAGTTCGCAGCACCAAAAGCTACGCGAAAATTTA
The DNA here is from genome assembly GCA_033980235.1 of Diadema setosum. Classification (NCBI taxonomy): domain Eukaryota; kingdom Metazoa; phylum Echinodermata; class Echinoidea; order Diadematoida; family Diadematidae; genus Diadema; species Diadema setosum. The sequence goes on along the minus strand of CM067066.1, from coordinate 19,477,511 downwards.
TACACATCGGAAACTCGGTATTGCGCCGAGATCCTTGGGATCGTCAAGAAACAATACAAAACAAAGGAAATTAATTCATTTTGACCGGAAAATAGTTTGTTATAAGTATTCTGTTATATGAGATCTCCTTCAATAGGCCTAGAAATACATCGAGTTTCCACGATACTCGCGGGAAATAAAGCTTGAACGCTTTTCACCTGCACATACTGCAGTGCACATCAATACACGAACAGAAACTCACCTCTTCCTTGCAGAAAAATGATGCAATAACGTTACAAAAAACACACACAACACTCTAAAAATCATTTCCCTTGGGAGGCAAGGGAAAAGCGGAAGAAGTAGAGAAAAAGAAGCAGATATTGCACAACGGAGCGCTTCTACCCTGACTCAAAACGAAATAAGGTACTGTTTCAGCTGGCTACAGTGTGTAGCTTACTCACGCTCCCCAGCCGGCCACACACATCATAGGGATACCACGGCGATCGATGTAAACATCCAGGGTTCGTAGGCGACAGGGATTCAGGCGCGCGAAGTTCCGTTCGGTGTACACAGTACGCAAGCAGCGAATTGCGTGTGCGCATAGTCTATATTGCAATTGCAAGGAAAATAACTTAATTCGGGCGTCAGGGCTCGCTGCGCGCGCTGGGGCCACTCGCGCTCGTCAATTAAATGATAATAGGGAGCTTTAGATTTTAAACGCGCGGACATTCAAAGAGAAACTAGATATATCGCTACGGCTACTGATATGCCTCCGCCACAATGCATGGTTCTCCTAATAGGTCTATAGTACAATGTCTTGACAATGTGTGATGACAGTTTCACACAATTGGCAAAATATCAAAATGACAGGTTTGACACAAATGTGCTGAATGTTCACTTTCCTAGAACTAGGTTTAATTGGATGAATGATTAAAATGTCAGAGTGCAGGTATTTGGGGAACTGATGATTTTTACTTGACTTTTGACCCTTTTATAAGTTTATGCATTGAGTAATTTTCAAGGTATTGAGAAAAAGTATAATTTCAGTATCAAATGGGAAAATAGCGTATCTAAACCTGGCCTTTGACCTTTGACCTCACAGTTCCACAGAAAATCACTGTTAGGTTGAACATGCATAAATATGTAAGTTTCATGATGATACCTTGAGTTACTTTCGAGATATGGAGGAAAAAGTGCAATTTAGCACTTTCACTTGAAATTTTGACCTTTGACCTTTTGGCAAGAAACTTCCCCCAAAATATATATTGGGTAATACATGCAATACATTAAGTAAAAAAAAAAAAAAAACCTTCAGGCATATTGCATTTTAAGGAAAGTAGTGAAATTTTGAGGAGTTGACCTTGACCTTTGACCCCCTGACCTTTGACCCATGACCCCCAACTTCCCTAGATAATCACTGCCCATTGGTACAAACATATATACTAAGTTCCATGAAGATACCTTGAACCATTTGCGAGATATGGAGAAAAACATGAAATTTCATTTTTTTTTTCACAAAATAACCTGTGACCTTTGACCTTTGACCCTGTGACCCTAAAATCCACACAAAGTATTATCCCCCAAGGATATACCCTCATACCAAGTTTGATGTAAAACCACCACACGGTTCTTGAGATATCGACAAAAATAAAACGGGACGGACGTACGTACGGACTGACGGACGACCCAAAAACATTTATAATGCTTCCAGCCACTTCGTTGGCGGAGGCTTAAAAAGTATCATTTCAGTATTAAATGGTAAAATAGCAGTATCTAAACCTGGTCTTTGACCTTTGACCTCACAGTTCCCCAGAGAATCACTGTTAGGTAGAACATGCATAAATATGTAAGTTTCATGATGATACCTTGAGTTACTTTCGAGATGTGGAGGAAAAAGTGCAATTTAGCACTTTCACTTGACCTTTTACCTTTTGACCTTTGACCTTTTGGCAAGAAACTTCCCCAAAAATATATATTGGGTAATACATGCCATACATTAATTTTAAAAAAAAAAAAAACCTTCAGGCATACTGCATTTTAAGGAAAGTAGTAATATTTTGAGGAGTTGACCTTGACCTTTGACCCCTGACCTTTGACCCCTGACCTTTCACCCATGACCCCCAACTTACCTAGATAATCACTGCCCATCGGTACAAGCATATATACTAAGTTCCATGAAGATACCTTGAACCATTTGCGAGATATGGAGAAAAACATGAAATTTCAATTTTTTTTTTCACAAAATAATCTGTGACCTTTGACCTTTGACCCTGTGACCCTAAAATCCACACAAAGTATTATCCCCCAAGGATATACCCTCATACCAAGTTTGATGTAAAACCACCGCACGGTTCTTGAGATATTGACAAAAACAAAACGGGACGGACAGACGTACGGACGGACGGACGGACGGACGACCCGAAAACATAATGCCTCCGGCCACTTCGTAGCGGAGGCATAAAAAACATGATCTGAGTGTGCGCAGTAGCGCGGATCAAGTTACTGCGCACGCTCAGATCATGTTTTTTTCTCTTTGAACGTCCGCACGTCTAAAATCTAAAGCTCCCTAGTGTGAGTGTGTACGGTACATAAACTAAATTCTGTGTTGAAACGTGAGGCTATACGGCAAAAAAACTTGAGGAGCCAGCCGGGCTTTTCTCATACATTTCTAGGGAGCCCGTAGCGATTCTGGGGAGCCAATGGTCCCCGGGCTCCCGCTAAGGTCGAGCCCTGAAGTGTAAAGCATTGGTACATACATTGTACCTTTCTCCATGCACTCATGGTCTGCACTGAAACTACAGACCAGACAAAAGTATTTCACAAACTCTTGCCCTACAAACTTTGTCTGAGATGTAATTTCTTTGTCTTTATGTGAAAGATGATTTGTCCTCTTAAGTGATGACAGACATTGCCAATGCCTATAAAAATTATCTATTTGAGAGCCCAAATAAAACACATGACTGGTACGATAGATATTTGTATTGCGAGTGCCAGGATGAATAAGAATCTCACACAGTTTCTCTCATACTGCACATCTGTTTCTGTGGATACAGATGTTTAAACAGAAAAGATGATTCACGAGATTTTAAAGGCAAAACAAAGTTTAAATATGAATGCAAAAGTGTCAAGTTTTGCTCTAGAATAGAGACAGAGGCACAAGGAATGGGTATAATACTGTATATGCCATACATTTAGCAAGTCTAAATTTTCGTGAATTGGGACATCCCGACAATTTCGCGAGAGATTAAATTCACGACTGTGGAGTACTGTACTGAACGGAGAAATGTATACGTGTACATCACATTCATATCAGGATCAGGATCAGAGTCATTATTTTCTTGTGTCTTTTAATTTCGCAAATAGCACCTGACTCGCAAAATTTGTGAAAATAAAAACCTTGCGAAATATTCAACGTATACAGTAATGCTGTGATAAAACAATTTCAGTTGGGTAATGACACAAATGTCACATACTACCCAAAAAGGTACGCCGGAAGTATTGCATTCTCACGGCATTCCCTGATCTTGCTTGCTACGTGATGTTTTTTAATTGATTACGCTGACAACAATACAGTTGGCTACAGCAATATTCACTGCCCAAGAGTGAACCACACAGCTTCACATGTTTTAACACACGAGCTAGGGCACATTTCAATCACCACATACCAGTAATGACACCAACTTTTATCATTTCACACTTTTGATCTCAAAATACTCAAAACAACTCATTATCATCGCAAATCACGTCTGCCAAAATTCTTGGGAGACCCTTTCAATGCATTTCCATGAAATTTCAAAATAGTGGAAGATAAATTTTGAGCCCTTCTGAGAACTATGTTTTGGGTCTAACCCTTTATGTGCCATGCTGGAAACCCCCTGTGTGCCACATTATTGAGACACCACCTTATAGTCGTGCTTTGGGGAAGCATTCTGTTTTTTTTTCAAATCTATGCAACTGTTATAGATTTCTGTTACCCTGGACAAGTAGTAAGCAAATTTGTAGAGAAACTGCCAAGCTTTGCTTTGGTGTAAATTCTCTGACAAATCTGTAATTGTTTTTCATTCAAATGACCAGTAACTGCATTATTGTAGAGTAGAGACATGACTTTTGCACACAAAACAGTGACAGAAACTTAGAATTTACTCACAAATCCAGTAGGGACACCACTTGATAGTCAATCACCACATAAAATGCAAATCACATGTGACGCCAAAGAGAATGCAATCACAAGAAACGCTTTAATTGTACTGTGGCATTTGGCAACTTATCGATCGGTTTGGGCAGGTTTGTGTGTTTGAGCAGAATATGCAAACTTGGCATGCCATCGACTTGAGTCAGGCCTGCAAATGTGGCACATAAAGAGTTAAGGGAGACAGTCTAGAGTGGAAAAGTCTGGCAGTCACTCACCTGAATGCTTTTGTTTTCTAGCAGCTGGACCAGCATAGTGCGGATGAGGTTCAGCAGACACTGGGTGATGGACTCCAACATGTGGGTGTGGCCACTGGACAGGCTGATGCCCTGTTGCCATGGACGCAGCATGTAATCTGACACTTTCTGCAGGGAGGGATGGAGATGAAGGTGGAAGAGAAGGGAGGAGGAGGAGCAGGAGAAAGAGGAGGAGCAGGAGCAGGAGGAGGAGGAAGAGGCAGAAGTGGAAGAGAAGGAGGAGGAAGAGAATCAAGGAGGATGGGAAAGAGGAGGAGATAGAGAAGGAGGAGAAACCGGAGGAGGAAGAGGAAGAGGAGCAGGAGAAGAGGAAGAGGAGGTGGAGGAGGAAGAGGAGGAAAGAGGAGGAGCCAAAAGGGGGGCATTTAATACTTCCCACAAATGGAGTGGTCCTGCAGAAGTATGGATGATGGCTTGACAGAAATAAAATGTTTTCGATTCCTCTTCTTTCTGTTGGATACTTACTTTTTACACACAGTCACATCTAACTGCTAGATGCTACATTCGTTCCCTAAAGACATACCAATCTTTTTAAAAGGTTTCATACAAACTCATCAGAAATGGCCACCCTCAAAAAAAAAAAGATAACTAGATAATAATCTTGAGAATATGAAACAATAATCTTGAGAGTATGAAGGCCAATGCAACATGAAACTAGAAATGTCGCTATGGCGACAGGTATGCCTCCGCCATAATGCATGATTCTCCTAATAGGTCTAGATAGTACATGTGGACAATGTGTGATTACATTTTCACAAAATTGGCAAAATATTAAAATGACAAGTTTGTCACAAATGTATTGAATGTTCACCTTGACCTAGGTTTAATTGGATGAATAGAAGAGCATATATTCGGGGATTTCAGGACTTTAACTTGACTCTGACACATTCATACATTTATGCAATGAGTAATTTTCAAGGTTGGAGAAAAAGTGCAATTTCTGTATTGAATGGTAAATTGTTATCATTTTCATCTGAGCTTTGACCCTAACATTCATAAGATAATCACTGTCAGGCAGAACATGTATAAATATGTAATAAGTTTCGAGATAACTTGAGCCACTTCTGAGATATGGAGGAAAAAGTTAGTTCAGCACTTTCACTTAATCTTTGACCTTTTGACCTTTGAGGCAAAAAAAAAAAAGGGAAAACAAACCTTTCCAGAGAATCTCTATTAGGTTATACATGCATACACCAAGTGTAAAAAAAAAATTAATCCTGCTGGCATTGCATAAACATGAGGGAAATAGTAAAATTTCGAAGTGTTGCCCTTGACCTTTGACCCTGACCTTTGACCCCATGAACCCTAACTTCTCTTGATAATCACTGCCAGTCAGTACATGTATGTTCCATAAAGATACCTTGAACAATTTCCAAGTTACGGAGAAAAAAGTGAAGTTTTAATATTTTACTTGACCTTTTGACCTTTGACCTCATGACCCCAAACTTTCACCAGAGAAACTTAATTGGGTAATACATATATAAACTAAGTTTAAAGAAAATATCTTTAGGCATTGCACAGATATAGTGGAAATAGTGAAATTTTATGTATTTGACTTTGACCTTTTGACCTTTGACCTTGAGCATGTGCACCCAAAAGTTGATAGGCACAACTTCACCCCCTAATACACATACATGCCAAGTTTCATTAGGATACCTCAAAAGGTTTTTTAGTTACGCTGTCCACAAAATTCATTACGGACGGAAGGACGGACGGACGGACAACCCGAAAACATAATGCCTCCGGCACCACTTCGTGGCGGAGGCATAAAAAAAAAATTGACACCACAAAAACTAAAGACAGGTCTAACACAGGCAAATATAAAAACTGAGAGACCAAACAAATGACAGTGCGCTGAACTGGGCAGATAGAATCTTTCAGTCGTCCCTACCTTTGTGCATGCAATGAAAGTACTGAGAGCACCACTGGAGTACAGCTGCATTGTTGCTACTTTGTACTTGAGGTCCGTCGGCTGCACTGTAATGACGATGGGAGATGCAAATAATTTTATCTACAATTGGAAAACATGACAGTGGCAAAAATTTGATATGTGCTTTTGGTTTGGTGAGTTCACTTTGAGTGTTTTCTTTCTTTTTTTTTCTTTCTTTCTTTTTGCCTAAATTTGTTTCTTGGATTGTTTGGATAACATCCTTTCTTTTTCTTTAAATTGGCAGGGAGGGTATGGAATCTGTTTGAACATTATGAAAACATCTCCTACTAGGAAGAAGTGGGGGAGAATGTGCTCTAGGTGGAATATGGTATATAGAAAACAGTCATTGTTACACATTACACACTTGTAGAATATAAAATGAAAAATGTATTATTCCACTAATTACTACAATACTATGGAATGACAGCAGTATGTAAAGCAAATACTATACATATCTACCTCCTGCTAAAAATTTTTGAAAGCAACTCTAAGTATGGTGTACTGCTGATTTAGTAATCTTCTTCTAAACGATGTGCAAAATACAGCATGTGACATATCCTTGTCTACAGACCATACCCTGCAATGGCCACAACACTTTCACTAATTTAATTTGGGTGGGTATTTTCATCACTGGAGCTTTTGTGAGGACCTCGTGTTATGTTGATTTAAAGACCAATAGACTTTTTAAGGACATGTATCATGTTATATATTAATCAATGCATCTTTTGAGGACATGATTTCAAGAGCGCCTACACATGAAACAGTTTCTGATGACACATTATTCAAGAGGATATGAGCATCCCTTGGTTTGAATGATTACCCCTGCCAAGGAAGGAGGTTATGTTTTTCATCGTTGTTGGTTTCTTTGTTTGCTTGTCTGTGTGCAAAATAACTTGGCAATCCGGCAATTTTATGGGTTTTCGAAGGATTTTTTATATCTATAAAGAAAGGGACAATGAACTTGGGAGTTTCAGCTGCCAGTATTTTAAAGTATGGTGAACAAGACATTAAAAACAAGAAAATCATACAAAGGAAGGTGTCAAAGCAGAGGGAAATGTATCCTAAAACAGATATTTAATGTGACTTATTAAAAGATATTCGCACCACTGAGAAATCGCGAGTTAAAACTGACTGATTTACTTCACCAATTTTCGCTCTGGAACAGCCGTCTTTTTCGAGCCCTAAAATATGTCACGAAATGAACAAAACCCTTTACGAGTGCGCTGCGGGACATCGAGGCTGCCATTCATAAAGCACGTATTTCTTGTAGAGCGGATGCAATATCTGGCCTGTCTTTATTCGCATCTGCTTTCTCGGCTGAAACATTAAAACATCTAATTTTTACCTTATATTGTACGGAAAGACTTTGAGTTTGACATCGAGAGTGAATTGAGTAATGGCAGTGACAATGACACTGATAGTGACAGCGGCAAAGTCGGGGTGGTAGAAGAAGCAAGGGAGAGGCAACGGAGCCCACTGTGTTGTTGTATTTTGTTATGGTGCGCAAAAAGTAACCGTGTCTGGTTCTGTTGCAATATCACTTCCCCGCTAATGATTTTGTTTAAAAACCTAAAAGGCTTCAACTAACGATGCTGATGCCCTTGATTTTGACATAAGAGTAACATTTTGCATTGATTTTGTGCTGAATTCCTGATTTTCATATTGTTTTTATAGTACCGAACATTATTTACTTTGGCGCACCATAGCAACAAACCAGACCGTGTTCAGCATAAGGGCTGCGCTTGTATTGTCCAACTGATGCTAAGTTTGACTTTCTTGATGGGCCTAGCTAGCTAGCGGCATGACACACGTCGCAACGCGTCAGCATCCTACTACTAGACTAGACTAGTAGTAGTAGTAGTAACGTTAGTACTGTACTAGTAATGTTAGAGGTTCTACTAGGGTCTAATGCTTCTAGAAAATGTTTAACAGTTACTTCTACTAGTAGCTAGCTGCCCCTAGAATGCATCAGAGATCAAGTTGTGTTCAGGATTTCTGTGTACAAACGAAAACAAAACAAATCCAAAGACGATTTAGCATGCCACCACTTTACCGGCAAATACAACCTAACAAAGGAGCTGGTGAGTACAGTTTCGTATGCTTGATTAAATTACTCGAAATTGCTAACCTCACTTTTCAAGCAGGCCTACAACTTTTTGCGGCATTGTCCTTCCTTCTAATAGATTAGCGTTCTAATGTTAATTCATTTCTATAGCGGATAGGGCCTATATTCATTGTATTTAGCATTTATCGTGCTCTGCCTGTAACGTTAGGCCTATAGACCTACGTACTATTAGAAGGGCAACCAACAGTAATTTCTTTACCGGCGGCCACCGCCGCCCTACTTGATTTCACTCCAGCTAAATAGCTACCGTCAGTGGCATGCACACGTACACAAATCTAGATGTAAGAATTCGTAATATAAGTTCGTATATTAGGAAATAAAGTAAAACCTTGCACGTATAACCGTTGACGTTTGATCTAACAATTAAGATCATCTAACATAGGCCTACGTGATTACGAGTACGTACTACGTAGGTCAGAGTTCTGGTTCCAAGTTAGAGTGCCTAGGCCTACTACGAGCCGTTTGAGAGTCGAGACTGAGGTGCGACAGCGCAAGTAGAAGTGTGAAAAGGTTGTCATCTGTATACTTAATGGTAATTCTGAGGAAGATGGATTCAATAAGTGAAATTATAACCCACTTATGCCTGATTGTGTGAACAAGACACCTCGCTGCACTCAGGTAATCATGCGGAATTCACGCTTTGAACAACGGCGCCGCGTAGCACAGCGCATCAGCGCAGGGCTGATTTGTTCATTTCGTGACGTCATAATTTTGGTCACCAAAATTTCGCCGTCAGATCAGGTTCAGGTGGTCTGAAAAGGGTCTCAAAACTAAATTTGTCCATCGTTCTAGAGACGTTTTCACCTTCTGAAAATTAATTATTCATATTTCTAGAGACTTGAGTTTTCCAGAAATATATAAATCACCTTGTTTATGAATATCGTCCTGTTTTTCTCATTCACCATACTTTAAGGTTTGCATACACCCTCTAAAGCACGTGCTCTGCTCGGGCGAGGCACCAGGAACAAAAGACTTCCATATTGGGAAATCGGATGATTTTCAGCATGTGTGTATGGATGGAAATTAGCTGCTTGGCAGAGGTCTGTACTAGAGAGCTTTTCTAGTTACATTCTTTGTCTTTTTTTTTTTTTTTCTGGACATTATTATTTGTTTTTTTCCATTACATCAACTTGTCACTACCTTTACTGGACATGGTCTCCGGAGGACAGACCGTGTGCTGCAGAGCTTGGAGGCAGGTCAGGATGATGAGGACATGTTATTCAATAGGACATGAGCTTCTGTAGGTTTACATGACATTCTTAGTTGTTGTTGTTTTTTCCTTCTTTTTGTCAACATGATTTTTTTTCCCCCAAGGACATTAACTGGTCACTACCTTTAGTGAACATGGTCTCCGGAGGACAGACCATGTGCTGCAGAGCTCGGAGGCAGGTCAGGATGGTGGGGGCCATGGCATTCAGGTTGGAGGTCAGCTGGCCCTCGCTCTGGTTGATGTGATCAACGAGGGTACTGATGCAGCTGGAGTCCAGCCGGATGCCCTTCAAGGGCTGGACCCACTTACGAACAACTGAAAAAAAGGAAGGGAAATAACAAAGGGTCTCCTTACAAGGTGACATAAAGACATTAGATATGGCATTATTAGTGTTTTCCCTGCTGAAAATCAAACTAATAGCTGAGATATCCATTTTGCATGCTATACTGTAAAAGTGGAAATTTTCACGGTGTTGAAAGTTTTGCGCATTTTGCGCAACCAGAAGCTGGCGCAAAAATAAAAGCACATGAATATCTTTGTTGCCATATGTTCCAGTACACATGATGTCTTGATTCCGTGGAATTAAAAACACACAAAGCTTTCCAAACGGGGCAGAGCGCATAAAATCAGTCATGCCAAAATATCCACTTTTACAGTAAGTATCTGATTCACAACTCTTTTTGTTAGTGAGGGTGGGGAGACATGTACTAATCATCATTATTTTTACATTGGTCATGAAGACTTATATGAATCAATGAGGAAATATGCAGAAGCATCACATTACGCTAAATCAGGAGAAATCTGCAGGAACGAAACTCTAACTGACTTCAAATTGACCGCAGACACTCACCATGCTCATCGGTGCAGCTGTCCATCAAGAGCGGGGCATACTTATGCAGGAATCTCACATCTTCGGAGTACTGGACAATGATGGACAAGAGCTGGGCGGCATAGCCATAGGTGGCTGTCTTCTTGCTGGCTAGTGCCACCTTCTCATCACCTGTGTAAAATGCGAAATGAAGGGCAGAGATGCTAAACGAAAGGACTATTTCGTGATTTTTAAATGCATCTGTTACAGCAAAGTCATGTTTGCTTCAAGATGAGATTGTCGTAGTTTGGAATCAATGCAACCTATGACACTCTCGTTGAGAATTGAATTATCTGTATGGCCCCTTGTGTCCCTGTGAAACTTGTCAGGTTTGGGAACAAAGTTTGGAGGAAAAAGTGACCTTGGGTTTTTAAATTTATGGCGGCCAGCTGCATCAATCACAGGCATGCATGAGCAAACTCTTTCAAATGATTTTCAAGCACAAACTGCAGTGTCAAATGGCAGGGTCCATGGCACCTCTTCAGCACTATGCCCAGTCCGAACCGCAATTGTCCCCACAGTTAAGAGACAGTCGATAGTTGGGTGAACAGTCAGTTGGAAAAAGATAAGAGAACTCCTGACTGTCCCTGAGATGCCAGACCCAGTCTGAACAAGGATTACATAGCACCACAGGAGTGAGAAATAAAGGACACCTCCGGTCACCTGCATTACTTGTCTCTGTTAGGTGAGCCAACGGCAGCAGACACTCCAGGTTGTCGGCCATCCCAAACACCCGGGCCAGGGCCAGACGTCCATGCGGGGCTCCAGCCATCAAGTAAGCCCCGCTTAGCGCAGTAAGCACACCCTCATTCTCCACGTGGGTGGCGAGGTCGTGGACCGCCGTCCGGTGCTGCCGGATCAGGTCGGCGTACTGCAGCGCGCTCAGCGTGTAGATCAGACGGAAGCCGAGTTGTTGGAGGTTGGTCTGGCACTCGGTCGTTTCCTCGTCGTCATAGTTACTGGTCAACATCTGCAGCAATGCTTTGCTCGTCTCCAGCTGACTGAAGAGGTAGAGAAGCCCTGGTGGGGGGGGGGGGAAATTGAAGCTTTTACCTCACTGTAACCTGTTGTATACGAATCAGCTACATGTATCAGCTAGAAATAAACTCAACCTTTCTCATTGTCTATCAGTCTTTTTTTTAAAGGACAAGTTCACCTTCATAAACATAAGGATTGAGAGAATGCAACAATATTAGTAGAACACATCAGTGAAAGTTTGAAGAAAATTGGACAATCGATGCAAAATTTATGAATTTTAAAAATTTTTGTGTTGGAACCGCTGGATGAGGAGACTACTACAGCTTGTGAGTCATATGCGTACAACAGTATAGAGAAAATGTAAAGAAAATTCAACATATTTTCACTTTTTTCGCATAATAAAAGAGCGCTTGACTTGCCTCTTTCTAAAGGCAGGGGGAATAATATTACCCATAACATTTGTCGGTAACGAGTCGGGGGAATGTGTACTTTTTTTCAAAAGATGAAATTTTGTGAAATTCTCTTTATATTTTCCTTATATTGTTGTACGCATGTAACATCTAAGTTATTCACACACTGCAGTAGTCTTCTCATCCAGCGGTTACTGCACAAAAACTTCAAAATTTCATAACTTTTGAATGGATTGTCCGATTTTCCTCAAACTTTCAATGATGTGTTCTACTAATACTGCTACATTCTCTCAATCCTTATGTTTATGAAGGTGAACTTGTCCTTTAATCAGGTCTAGGGCAACTACCCCCCCCCCCCCCCCTCCAGGCGATTACCCCAGACCTTTCCCCTGACCCTAATCCTAACCCAAACTCTATACCCTAAACCTAACCCTAACTCTAACCTTATCACTAACCAGTATTTAAAGGGACATTCCAGACGATTTTCATAATTTCACATCATGTAGTACATAAATCAACAACTCCATGTATAGATTTGTGGAATTTATTGTGGTTGTTGAGCAGAGAAACAATACTTTGAAAAACCTTAAACAAAATTACAATGAACAAGGATGATGACATAGGAGGTTCACATATTTCAGAAATGTAGCAGTGTAATTCCATTAAAATACCGCTTGCTTGCGAGTTCACCTGTGTATAATCTATGCATGCCTTCTTCTTTTGTTCTGCTTCCTTGAGCCCCAACTCGTGCATTCTTATGGCGACTCTGCCATGTCATCATCCTTGTTCATGTCTATTTGTTCTAAATTTTGAAAATATTCTTACTCTTCATCCCAATTATCACAAATTCTGAAACTCTGTCCTCAGTATAGTTGTTCAAACGTAAAAATATGAAAATCATCCGGAGGTCTCCTTTAACAGAAAGGGTAATTACCCCGATACTTTCTAATCGTGTTTCTGCATTCTTGTACTCATATACAGGACATATTCAATTGTGTTCAATCAACTACTGGTGTCTGCAATTGTGGCAGCTTTTCATTATGTTCTCCAGTGAGAAAAAAAAAGGAATTGAAGTGATGTAAAATGACTGAATGGAACTTTTATCCAAGTCACTAATTTCCAAGATGTATGGAATGCTATTTCCCTCTGGAGTTCATGTCAGATGTGATTTGATAAATTGTTCATTTGTCTCATAACATGACAGAGACTAAACATATCTACATCACAATAAATCAACAAAAGACCTGTATGTAAAATCATAACTTATGTGAGCTGATAAGTTTCCACACAGAAGGGAGCATCATGATAAGCACATGCTAATGCAAAAGAATGTAGAAATAATGACAGGTCTGAAAAGCCTTTGCAAAATAGTTTTCCACAGCTCAAGCAAAAAAAAAAAAAAAAAAAAAAAGCAATGGTTTTCCAACCAATGCATTGGACTTTCAGACAAATGCCCTTTGAAGCGAGTTCTTCCAACTTGCAAAGAGCACATTAAACATTGGCTGCCTTGAGAATTTGGATCTTAGCGTAGCAATGTGCAATGGTCTCCTTTCATGGTTTACTCACCAGACCAGTGACTGAGAATCTCCTCCAAGACGTCAACGATGATGCTGGTGATGCTGTCGTTGGAGGAGGTTGCCGGGCACGACAGCAAGAAGAGGATGCACTCCAGCAGATTCCTGGGGGAAAAAATGGGAATGATTACAATAAATGCTTGCCAGGAAGCATTTCACATCTGAGATTTCCTTTTATCATAGGAGAAATCTGGGGGGCATTTCATGAAGGAACTTGTCAGATAAAATGTCCGACAAGTCAATTATATCCGACAAGTTCAGAGAAATCAGCCAATCAGACTAAAGAATTTCTCAAAACTTGTCAGATATAATCGACTTGTCAGATATTTTATCCGACAAGTTCCTCCATGACTTGCCCCCCTGGTCTCCACAGCCGTAAATACTCTTAACCCTATCAGGGTGCTACATAACTTATTTTTACCATTTGCCCGGTCAGGCAAGCAGATTTTCGAATTGTTGCAAAACACTTGCTCGAATATGAATTTTACTTGCCTGAAAAAGAAAGTCCGAAGATATAAGAAAATGATATAGAAAATCTCTTGTAAAGTCAAGGGCTTGACAAAACACAATCATTTAAATAAACAGCACATATGCTGAGTAACAAACTTGGTTTCATCGAGTGTTGGTGTTGGATTGCATTTAGACTTCTTCACGTAAGCGTTGGAGACTAAAGGTAGCTTCAAAACGTTCTGCTTGCCCAATTTGGGCAAGCATTTTTTCCTCATAGTTCCAAAATACTTGCCCGACTTTGACTTTGACTTGCCCCGGGCAATCAGGCAAGTGCTTATGTAGCACCCTGCCCTATGTGTGTTTAGAGTGAAGACTGACACATAAAACCCCACAGTGTTGTACACACTGTCCGATATCCCAGGCACAGAAAGGGTTAACACACAATAAAACTTGAATCGATACCATGGTAATTGCCATAATTAACTGCAATCCACACTGTCATATTACCCTTACTTTAGACACATGCAGTCCTTGAATGGCACCTGTTCCAATGTCCATGTCAAAGTTTGCTCAGGTGAATAACGCTCAGATGAAAAACAAAGAACCTGAATACAATCCACTATATACCATACTAAATCAAATCAACAGGAAATTGTACCCACTTATCATGTCATGTATGTGGATTCAGTAAAAGCAGAGAGATGAGTGAAAACTGAGAGGTTTGAGGAAAGCTTGACAATCCATTCAGAAGTCAAACAAGTCAATTACAATGGCTTTGTCCTTCATTACCCCCCCCCCCCCTACTCTTTCACTTGTACCCAAGATATAGCAATTGCAAAGTTTCTACTTTCAGTAATGGTAGACTGAAGTGCCCTAGATCATGCCTCAGGAATAGAACATCTCTTACCTGGCCCTAAACATGTGGCACATGACTGGCCAGGGGTTCCCCTGGGGTGGACTGTTGATGGTGACGGAGGTGGGGAATACCCTGGGATGAGGCTGCACCTAAAAATAGAACAAAGCATCAGCATGATTTTGATGATGATGGCATGGTCTGTTTGTCACAGCTTGCGCTACAGCATCATTCTGAGTTAAAGTTGATTGCATCCCATTGCATTGATAAAAGTGCAACAACAGACAATCATAGATAAAGCAATTTCTGTCACTAAATGTCATCATGATGAAGATAAAGACGGAAATACACTGACATTTTTAAAAAGTTAAATCAATGAAATAGACAACTATGTATCCCCATACACAGAAAGGCATTTCATTTGTTGACTCCTGGTTTATATCTTGTTTTGTTTTGTTTTGTTTTGTTTTTTTCATCTGTGGTTATCATCAGGGGTCAGAGGTGGTGGTGACTCATTTCACACAGCTCATAATTACAAACCACCTGCTGGTATAGAAAAGGCAGCAAGGTCAAGGCAACTTGTCAAAACAAATGAAATAGAATGCAGAGGAACGCAGAAAGGCATTTCTATCTAAATCATGATGCAGAATCTGTGTGTTTTTCTTTTGTGTTTGTCTGACAACCTCCTAGTCTGTCTCTCCAGACCACTTTGTTGGTGCCTTTATTTGATCACAACACCTCATTGACAAATGCGAGCTAGGACTAATGACATTAGCCTCATAGCTTGTCTCCTCAGGTCATTTTCTTGGTGCTTTATGCGACCACAACATCACACTGACAAACGTCAGCTAAAGACTAATAGTATTAGCCTCCTAGTCTGCTTCCTCAGGCCACTTTCTTGATGCTTTATTTGATCACACAACCTCACTCATAACTGTGAGATACCACTATCAACACTGACTATGGCTGAAACACGAGTCTCTGCTTGATCTTACGATTGTGTGCGGGGCCGTCCTGATGATGGTCAGCAGTTCGCTCAGGCAGCCGACCACCTTCTCGACGTCGCCGGCGTTGATGGAGGCGCCGTCACCGTCCATCCGCTCCTCCTCCAGGCTGCTTGACTCCACGGTGTCGATAGTCTCCTCTCCAGCCTCAGTGGGAGGCTTGACCTCCCCCTTCATCTCGTCCATCCCGTCCTCACCTGCCTGGTAGGCCTCCTGATCGGCCTCCTGATCCACCTCCACCTCGGGGGCGGGGACCTTCTCTACAATGCTGGAGGGAAGAAGGGGAGGATCAATGTTTTGAATTAAACAGAAAAGCTTGAAGAACGTTGCTAAAACATAAAACCAAACCTACAATAAATTATCAAATTTGTATGTCCCAACCAAAAAACAAACAAACAAACACAACAAGAGTGAAACAAGAGCCTACTTGTTTTGTTCTAATCTAACAGTCCTAAATCATACCTTGACTTGATTATATTCCACGCCACTACTCACTGCACATCTGCGCTTCATTGCATGAACATACTATCCAGTAATCAACACATCATACTTCCGCCAACCCTGCATACCAACCCATTTTTTCTACTGGTCCAACCTGTCCCTGTTGCACCAGAAGATGGCCAGTTTTTCTATTTTTTACTGGTCCAAACCTAAAATTTACTGGTCCTATTCTTTCTTTTTTTGACTGGTCCTGTCAATGTAACTTTTTTTTTTTTTTTTTTACAGCTCATGTCAGACCAGTAAATTTGACAACTTACAGGCCCGACAGTGATTTCTAACGGTCTGAAACCATCGGACCAGTGCCAGTGTTAAGCACTGCTTTGATGGAGACACTTCTAACTTAAAGGAAACCAAAGCTCAAATATAAATGTGGATTGAGTAAAGGCAGCAATATTAGTAGAACACATCAGTTGAAGTTTGAGAAAAATTGGACAATCCATTCGAAAGTTATGGCATCTGAAGAAAAAGTCAAGAGCACTAACAAGATAATAAACAGACAAATTCCACTGAAAATGCAGAAAGAAAGAAAGAAAGAAAGAAAGAAAAAAAAATGGAGAAATGATGACCCAGTCACATATACAATATGTGACTTCCTTCAAAGCAAAATGAAAAGTAGGTCATACTGATGACATCTATTTACTTTCAGCTCAGGGATGAAAAAGCACCACTTTTCTCTTTCTAACAAAATGACTTATGACAGCAGCTGCACCAATCACGTTCGACTGATCAAGGTTTCCAGGAAAAAAAAAAAGAAGAAGAAAAAGGCATGACAATGGAAGTAACCTGACAGCAGCAGACAGCCACCTAAGAGATCAGCATTTGCCAGAAAGGGAGAAGTTTTCTTTTCCCACAAGTCTGCGGATGAAACGGGAGCTTCTTAGGATGGGGGTCTGACAGACATGATTCTAATTAGGTCAATTGATCACGAGAGAATGACAATTTCACTATCGCTGTAAATAATGTAATGTAGGTCTGGCTATAGATCTTCTGGTACAATCATCCGCACAGTGGTATTTCTCCAGTCTTCTTCCCATTGAATAGGTGCACCTGGGGGTGTTTCACAAAGAATTTAAGTCAAGTTAAACTTAAAATTATGGTGTGCTGTGTGTGTTTTGACTTCTTAATGCAAACAAAAATTTTGGAGTCTTTTTCATGCAGCCATTCATAGACAAAACAATATATATGACAAAGGAATTGTTCTGTAAGTTTTGATAACAATTTGAAGAAGATTCTCAACGGTTGATCAAACTGAACAGGGAAACCAGTGGCATACCACACTTTCAAATTGATCTTAACTTTTAAGATCGACTTCAATTCTCTGTGAAACACCTTCCTGGAATAGTGAGTGGGCATCCACCCATGAACCACTGCAATTCTTTACCAACACAAATGTGAGCTACTCGAAAAGACAACACCATGTTCAGGGCAGGGTGGGGGATAACTGCGACCGGCAGCCCCAACGTACAACGTACAGTGTTGGGGCTGCGCCGTTTTGGCCTCGATATTTTAATGTTGTACCAAACGGGTGCCGTTCCGGCGCTGTATTTCCTTAATTTTTCAACAAAAACTACTGGGAATACTTACATGGGTGGACTAAACCTAAATGATTCACATCGGCGACTGTTTGATGCATTTCATTGCTTATGATGCAGAAAATGCTGTCTTATAAGGCAAATATCTTCAGCTCACCGATGCTCACTAAAACTCACAATCACTTGCACATGCGCACACACAATGCATTCAGTGCAGTGGATTGACAGCTGTATTACTCGCTACATGATGCATATTCACCGTGCGATGATGCATTATTCATATCCTTTTGCGTCCGTAACGTTGACGTCATTATTTACGCATGCGTAGATGCGTACTGATGGATATACACGTTCAAAATAGCAGCAAAGCTCTCCACTAGGGCAGACCGCCTACTCCTAAAAAATGTGGAAAATTATGCAGTTTCCAGATAAATTGGTGAGAAGGACCAAGGCAATGGGGTAGTGTATATTTCATTTTATATTGTCACTGTGTTTATGATGGACATTTAGCCATGGTTTATTTGTGAAGTTGCCGTATATGTGGCAATAGGGAGTTGTTCGTGATTCTCACTTGAACGAAACTGCGGGGTAGCCGCCAGGACCCCGCCGCAGAGCGGCGGGTCTCCGGGGCTAGGTGGGGGAAGGGGATGGGGGGGGGGAGTGTATTGCAACACTGACCTCTCCGTGACATCGCCAAGTCTGGACAGGACCTCAAAGAGGTGCAGTTTGTTGAGAAGAGAGGCGGCGGCGGTCACCACACGGACTGTCTGCTCTGCCAGGAGCAGCTTCAACAGACGCTGGTAGCAGCTTGGCACCGCATCATCTGGGGGCTGCTCACCTCCGAGGAACTGCTCTATTCCCACCTGCCAGTTAGTTGTAGAGTCCAGGGCTGGGAATTTGGAGGATTAGAGATCAAAGTGGCATTACAGAGGGCAACACTTGCATATCATCCAAAAATTCTTGGAAAAGTGGTATTCAACAGACATAGGTCTTTCAATGATGACAATGATGGCTGACATTAAGAAAACACCAATGCAAAAATTTTAAATGACAAAAGTTAGGTTTTATGTTAATTCCACCAATCCTGGAGCTTAGATTGTAACAGGTATACATTGCAAATTTACTGAGAAACAGTGTAGTGTTGTCAGTAATTACAAAATGTACTGATGGAATATCAATCAAATCAACTAAAAATCTGTAAAACTTCCTACTATTGACCATCCGACAGAAGATGCTCTCTGTCATTTTCTTCTGCTAATGCACTGAAAATAGGAATGTTCTAACAAAATTCAAGACAGTGTTAAGTTACTTGATAACTCATATCCCCAAACTTATCACAATGCAATATCCCTAAACCTCTCAAAATGCAATACCACTCTTTCATGTAAGAGAACACACAAGAGTTTAAGGATTTATATTTTCTCACTTGGGAGTAAGTTTGTGCAGCTAAAACCCTTTACACTTTTTCACAACAATGTCAATTTTCTTTTCTCTTGTTTCAGAGGGATGAGCCAAATAGTACACATACACAGACGGAATAATGCTTCTTTGATGGCACAGGGTGACGCAGTCTCATGTTTGTTATCTGTAAATTCATTTTCAGGTTTACATACACTGTATGTATCAACAACACTGCTTGGATAAAAGTGTATTCCAGCACAGCACTGACATTGAATCAAACAAGTATGGCATTTTTGGATGGAGTTATTTCACTTTTTTTCCCTCAAAATTTCGATTCCGGGGGTTGCCACGACCTTCCCCACTCGGGTCACATGAAAGAGGATTCAGAGGTTTACAGATGAGGACGAGGAATGAGGTTGCAAAGGTTCAAAGGTCACTACTCTGGAGATTCTGAGGAAGAGGCAGTGACTTCCACCCACTGGAAAAAAAAAATGAAATCCTCTCAATCCAACAAAGTAAATGGATTAGGCGGAGGAGGAGGAGGATCTATGAGATTTACCTGTGCATACTTGCTTAACAACTGCATCCTTACCGGACAGAACAGGTGTATGTGCTATAATGTTTTCTCTTCTCTTCTACTTGGCTTCATGCCAAAATTGATTCATTATCTCTCCACACAGAACTATCGTTTCCAACCTGAACAAATTCCCCAATTAATCGATCAAATATCTCGTGTATCAAAAGTGCTGGCATATGTCATGGTCACTGGTTTCCTTCTTTTCATTATTTTTCATCCCTGCACGTCTTCAAATCAAGCAGGAGATGATATTTTGATGATAACGCCTGAAGGAGAACATGCCAAACCCCTCTTGGCAAGCTTCCTATGCAGAGTTCACATTTATATTTCCTGGTACAAGGTCACAGTCTACTGCAATGGAATGTGCCAGAGCTTGTTCGCGTAGATATAACAGACTCCACTGCACTTTGCCAAAAAATAATTGAAATAACAATAATAATAATAATAATAATGATAATTTGAGACAGATGGATCTTACTGCGTAACATGAGCTGTGAACCTCTTGTCTCTCATAACTTCCCTAATTGCAACACCCTTGTCATCATAACATTGTTTGTTGTCCAGTGAAAGGAGACCTCCGAATGATTTTTGGACTTTTACATTTGAACAACTACAAATTAGTTCTACTGAGTACACAGTTTCAGAATTTATAGTGATTGGGGTGAGGAAGAAGAATGTTTCAAAATTTAAAACAAATTGCAATGAACAAGGATGACGACATGTAGCCTCACCATAAGAATGCATGAGCTGGGGCTCAAGGAAGCAGAACAAAAGAAGGCGGCATGCATAGATTTCACACAGGTGAACATGTTAAGCAAGCGGTATTGTAATGGAACTACACTGCTAGATTTCTGAAATATGTGAGGCTCCTATGTCATCAACACTGTTCAGTGTAATTTGTTTAAGATTTTTTCAGAGTATTGGTTTCTCTGCTCAAGAACCACTATAAATTCCACGAATCTTTATATGGAGCTGTCAATTTATGTACTACACGATGTGAAAATATGAAAATCGTCTGGAATGCCCCTTGAAGTTTATCATCTAATCGTAAAGTGGAACCAACCTTTGACTGCAAGTAGCTTCAGTGATGAGGCCATGTTGTCCCTGGAGATCAAATCTAGCAGACCATGCTGTACATTTGCGCTCTGCATAATAAACATGAACATAAAATATGAGAATCATACATACATGTAGGTAGTTTAGAAAAGATGCAAAAATTCTGGCAATGTCACATGGTTAACAGTGGCTGGTAGGGCCGCGGATAACTGGGGCAAGCTCTACAGTAAGGCTTGTGGGACAGGTACTGTAGAATCAATGAATTATCCAATGCAAGTGTTAGCCAATTAGCTCTCAATGGCACATTCACGAATGATTACAGCCATATGATTTTTCATGGAAAACACCTGTTGATTGCTACAGCACACACAAAACAAAACAATTTAAACAAAACAGGTTTAGGTACCTACTCTGTATTTCATCAAAGGTGAGTAAACCGCAAAACATTATTCATGGCAGTACTACATCGACCACATCAAAACGTTGTCACATTAAAGCTTCCCTTATTGCAAAAGCAGATGGGTCATTTATGACACCTGCATCTTCATCTTGCCTTCTGAGCTACAAATTTTACAGAACTGGATGATCACAAAGTCTCGCTATAAAGTTGTCAGAGGAGAATAAATCCTTTGTTTTCGATGCTTAACCCTAACAAGACTGGGGGGGGGGCCTAAAAGGCCCCCCCTCGACATTTCGCGCGATTACTCAGCAACACGCAATGCTCTCGCAGCGATGCTCTATGACTTTTTTCTTTCGAGTTTCCCGCACATTTTGACACCAAATTTGTGACGCCCGGGGGTATGGTTCGGAAGTTACATAACTTTTTGTACATGCACGTGAGACCGAAAATGGCTAAAAAATGTGATTTTGTGTACAAAGTCAATACAAATTGAGTTTTATCACATGGTTCATATAAATATGCTTAT
The DNA here is from genome assembly GCA_033980235.1 of Diadema setosum. Taxonomy (NCBI): domain Eukaryota; kingdom Metazoa; phylum Echinodermata; class Echinoidea; order Diadematoida; family Diadematidae; genus Diadema; species Diadema setosum. The sequence goes on along the minus strand of CM067066.1, from coordinate 19,455,691 downwards.
TTTTACTCTCAATGGCTAAAATCAATTTGTTTTAGTAGTATTATGCTTCAAAAAGGGTCTGCCACAAATTTTGCTGAAAAAAACAACAAAAACAAAAGGTCGAAAAAACAAAGAAATACATAAGAAATTCATAAAACAATAAAATAAATAAGAAATTAATTTTGATACCGAATTTTTTTTCAAGTACATTTGCTAAGAATGCTACAAAGAATATCTAGACCAAAAATGAGCACATTTGGAGCTTTATTTACTGATTTACATAAAAAAGTATGATTTCTCGCATATATTAGCATAATTAATCAAAATAAAATAAAAGAAGACTATTTTGGAAAATTTGAACATATGATCTTGTAGATTACATCGCACACTACCATTGTGCAAATTTCTGCGGCGATCGCGCGATCCACGGCCGAGATCTTAAGGGGGGGCCCTTTAGGCCCCCCCCCCCAGTCTTTCGAGCTACCAAAATAGCCCAGTCTTTTTAGGGTTAAGGATCAGGTAAAAATTTGAGTACAATTAAAGGGATACCCTCACAAAATAACAGCTAAACATGATTACTCAACTAACAAGTGTTCAATGAACACCTGTAAAAGGCCCTCTTGGCTGCATGGCTGGAAGGTCACTGCACTTTTTCACCATGTGCCAGAATGTCACTACCTTCACATTGCAGCAGAAGAGATATTCAATCTTCTCTATGACCCTGGTTTAATGATATCAAGGACCTTCTGTCACTACAAAACTCTAGGACAAAAAGGAGCTACTTGATTCAAGCGTATGACTTTCAGAAATTTTGAGTGTGTGGCTTTAAAACGGAGATCTCTGTAAAATGGCGTCCCTCACATGACCAACATGCACATGTAAAGGTCTCCGTGCCAGTATCTACAGAGGTTTGCAATGATTGAAAGTTGCTGCAATTGTAGTTACCACAGTACTGACTCTAACAATCACATCTCGCTGGTTGCATGGCTGCTGTCATAGAAACGGCAATGACTGTAAAGTGGAAATTTTCACACACATAACAGTTTGTGCTCGGTTGGGCAAGATCAATTTTGTGTGTTTTAAATTTTGCAGAATAAAAACATGAGTGTGTGTTTTGCTGGGGGGGGGGGGGGGGGCAAAGGCCACAGTATTCAAGGACATTCCTGATTTAGTACAGACTACCAAACCTCAAAACTCACCAGCAGCCTCTCGGTCATCGTCGGTCCAGCGTCACAGAGGAGTCCCACCAACTTCATGCCCGCCTTCAGCTGCCTGATGTTGACTGCAATGGCCTGCTGGAGCGCCACATCGTAGTCCAGGGCTGCCACAGTCCAGCCGATGATCACCTTCAGGGCATCCTCACTCACATAGGCCAAGCCGACAGGGAGGTGCAACGAGAGCTCCTCCAATGTTGCTACCCACCTGTAAATAGATGCACAACAATGTACGCAAGAGTTTGAGGCAAATGAGAATAATACATTTCATCTTACAAGAAATTATTGCAAAGCATTTGCATTCTTTCTTTTTAAAACAAAACATGAGATTAACAATCATATGAAATGAAGAGGTACTTAAACATGTAAATAACTGTGTTAATTAAATACAGGCATGCAGTCATAGAATGGCATGTATGAAATATATGGCATAACTGTATGAAATACCTATAGTTTCATTCCAACTTATTGTGAATTAGTTATAAAACTTCAAATCCATACACTTTCTGGAATTTGTGTTATGGGACATGGTGCCCATTTTTATTCATTTATTTATTTATTCATTTATTTATTCATTTATTCTTCTTTTTTTTTTTTGGGGGGGGGGCATTCTATCACCTTATCAACAACAAGTTTGGTGACAAATTTGACTGTGCATTTTCAAGAATTTTGAAAAATTGGCCCCCATTTTAGTCCTCCCGAACCTCACTTGTAAACACATTTGGTTATAGCATCTTTGCTTTATTATTTCTGGTTTCATAGAGGAAGTTTTTTTTTTTTTTTTTTTTTTTTTTTTTTTAAGATTCTCTAATTTGGGGGTTTTATGCTCTGGTAAAAACAAACTTAGACACTGCAGTCATCAATGTACTCCTGTTTGCTTTCTATAACATACAAACTCTTCCAACATCCTTCTGATTCCAACAGATAAACTGATTATGTCTTGGCCTCTAAAACACTTACTTGGTGTTGTAGTCAGCTCCCTTCAGATCTTCCACCATCTCTATAATGGCTAGAGCCTCTTTCGGTAATTCTTCGGGCTTATTTTCCTCCATCTTCATCTTCTCTTCCTCATAGAACGTCAGGTCTGGATCAGAGTAAGTCTGTACAAACATATGAAACAAAAGAAAACATTACAAGAGGGGGGAAGGGCAGGGGGTGACCAAGTTCAATTATAACCCAAGGTTCTCCAAAATATGTTTGGCCGAAGGTGTTCAATAACAGGATATCTTGCTCATATAGGGAAAAACGATTATCATATTATACTACAAAAAAAGTGTGAGTATAATCATGGTGGTAAAAGTAAAAGTCTGCCACATGGTGTGCTGAGAGAAAGAGCGGTTGAAGCCTACCTTGAGGAGTAGCAGTTCGTGCTGAAAGGGGTCGTACGGAGTGATGTCTGGCCAGCTATCGTCCTCCAGCCCCTCGAGGTCCACTCCCGCCTCCAGCAGTCCTCTCAGGCTGTCCACGTCCTCCAGCGCCTCCTCGTCACTCAGAATGTCCTCGTAGCTCTGGCCGATGCTGTCCACATCATCGTTCTCCTGGGGTCTCTGTCTCTCTGCTGAGAATGTTAGAACAGATTCTTTACGTAAGGATCAGAGTCCTACGGTTATCTCCTCATCCTTTCCTTCATTTCACTTTTAATGTAATACAATCACTACTCAAAGGAAGCTAAGTCTACGCACTAGAACTTGCAGGATTAGAAACAGTGATGTCACTCTTGCAAACCACCTGGAAAGTTTCACGAAATATTTAGACCAGTTACATCAACATACTCCACAGCTCAAATATTCACATCTGAATGATACATCTCCAAGTAAAACTTTGCCCCACATTCGCTGATCTTATCTATTGATTCAAGCATCAAGCATTTAACAGAACAAGGAAATATTACAAATTTTCTCTCCTTTGTGATCATCTACAGCAAATTCCTTTAAAAAAAAAATCAAAATGGAACGCACCTTCAGCAATATTGTCAAGGTCCTGACGAGTATATTTCCTGTGTTGCGGCACTTCCTCTGGTGATAATGGCTCAAATAGTTCGGCCTCATCCTGGCCCCTATCAATTCCTTCTTCCTCGTCATCACTGCTACCCGCTCTTCCCCGTGATGCTTTGTCGCCACCATCCTCCCTCCCTCCTTCAACAAAGTCCGGCGATTGCAACTCAGGTTCTCCCGGTGGAGTCCTGGGACCACGGTGGATCCTCTCCCTCCCGTCCTCTTCCCACTCTTCCTCGTTACCCTCGTCCCACCACGAATCGGTAGTCTCCCATCTCTCTCCGCCATCCCCATGCTCCGGAGGGGCGGGCGGCCCACCCTCTCTGGCTGATACGTCCCATGACTCTTTGGTCTGCCACTCCCCTCTCCCTTCACCCGCACCTCCCTGCCACATGTGGGGCGGTCCACCATCCTTGACCTGAGGGGGCGGCGGCGGCTGCTCCCACAACTCTCCCCCGCTCCCGGCTGGATGGGGCGGAGAGGGCGTCCGTGGACCCTTCTTCTGCGGAATTGGCTGGGGCATGCTGGTGGTGGTGGGAATCGGGCTGGGCTCCGAGATGGGCTCTGGCTGGGGTTCGCTGTACCGTGGCCGTTTTGGGAGGGCTTCTCGCTCGTGTGACCAGGGCTCCCAGTCAGATGGCTTGTTCTGCTCTGGTTGGTGAGGATGGACCGGCTCCGGTGAAATAACAGTCTCAACTAGAGGAATGAAAAAGAAAAATATTAATACTTCATCTCACGAGTACATAGTGTAAGATACTGTGACAAATGCATACATTTCCTAATCTACATTGCACACTTTACACATCTGTCAAAATAGATTTCAAGGGCGAGTAAGACCAGTCCTCTCTCTAACTTACTTGGCCTTTTGCTTGGCTGAGGTACTTGCTTCGGTGGTGGGGGAGGTGGTGGAGGTGGAGAGGGGGACCTCTGCGGTTTTGTGCCACTGGATGCTAGTTTTCCAATCACCATCAATGTCAGGCAAGCGTAGTTTCCCCGGACGACCATCCTTTCTGTTGCTTCCTGAATCATCAAGCATGGAGATGTCGGCTTTTCTTATTCTCTTGATTTCATAATCAAGACATAATCACAATCACATGATCACAATCACATCATCATTACTATCATCATCATCATCATCATCATCACCATCGTTGTCATCATCATTGTCTACATCACCGTCATCATGACCATCATCACATTACTAAATGTATTTTATCACAGTTACCCCTGTCACTTTCATCAATCATATTTACAGATAACGGATATACATTCAAACAAATAAGATTATGATATATATATGTAAAAGATGAACATGTAATTTGAATGATTCAAATGAAAGCAGCATCAAAGCAACAAATGAATTACAAAATCATCAATGATACAACATTTAGAATGCTTGAATGAGGGCTAATATGGTATCTAAAGGGTGTCTTGAACATGGTCATGCAGTCTAGTGGCTGTGGAAATACTCTCCTTATCTCAATTGTGCATAACAGGTCTCTTGTTTCTCTTTCTCTCTCTCCCTCTTTTTTTTTTTTTTTTGATATACATTTGTCTATGACATTGCTCATGTCATATCATGGACATTATATATTACGCATCTTCCATGATCAAAATTAATCTCTTTCTTTCGCAAGTGTGTTGACTGGCCTTGAATATGAGTTGAGTTTCTCATACAAACATGACTGTAATATAAAAAAACACAGTTGTATCAGATAGAAAAGTGCATTCATTACCATGCATTGTATGGTTTTATGCATCCATTAGCAACTTTAAATAACTACGGTATGATGAGCCATGCTTTGTTCATTCAAACTGGTATCTCACCCACTGGTACTTTCTTCTTTTTTGTTCTAACAAACAGCATCAACCCTATGCCTTACTGTGATGAGAAGAAAGAAAACAATAAGGTGACACCTTTGATTTCGTCAGAAGCTGTATGTCACTGCCCTCCTTGTATTCCAGTGTGCCAAGTCTCTCAAAGGTTGCGTTGGAGTTGCTCATGTTGTGAAAAAATGTCTCCAGTTTGAAGCTTGGAGGTGACGTTTGCCTACAGAAATCAATGTATGGGGAAGGAGCAAAAAAAAAAAAATAAATAAAAAAATCAATATTGTAATTTCTGCTCAAAATGCCAGCAATACAAATTCAACTTCATGTTTCTATTCATCTAGTATTACCTGAATAATAACTGAAAATTTCAAATAGCACTAACAATTATTTCTCTAATTTGGTATACAATTGACTACATGTATGTTACTTCTCCTAAAATGACTCAGGTTTGAAGACAAAATCAGAAGTATTCACATGTGTGCCTATTCCACTGTAAGTTCAGGATTTACAGTTAAAAAAAAAAAACTTTATCCAAGAAATTCCTACTCTGTACGCTTTATGGATAATGGTCAAATTGTTATCATTGAAGTCCTATAATGTCTTACTCCATAATGGCCTTCATTCTTTGCATACATGTATGTTTCCATGCTAATCCATATATATTTGTGTCTTGGAGAACCAGTAGCATGGGGATATCATGTAATGGGAAGGCTGGCCAGACTTGGATATACTCAGGGAATCCCCTTTACGAATCATGAATTGTGAATACAAATTACGAATTACAATAAATACAGTTCAACCTCAATTATCCGGCCTCCTTTTATCTAGAAATATCTATTATCCGGACGCGTTCACGCAGTGAAGGACTTTTTTTTTCATCCAAAATTTGAGAACAAACAGTGACTTACATGGATCTATTTCACTAATTTCATAAGATGTGCATGATAGGTTTCTCAATATCTAATGAGGTAAAACATGTATGATTTTCACATAAAGATATACTTTATTTTTGTGAAGAAGGGACTGCAATTTTGCGCAGGCTAGCATAGATTACTGTTACACCACCGTTGTGGGGTACGCTACCTGCCTAGCTGCCAGTGCACTGGGACGGCAGCTTGGATGGCAGCTATATACATTAACATTGTGTCTCCCATATCCGGCCAATTTGCTTATCCGGATGAGCGCCGGTCCCGACATGGCCGGATAATCGAGGTCGAACTGTATTGCGAATTGCATTTCATCATCTATCTCTATTGAAGTACAAATGCAGTCAAAGAATCTTGACTGGGGTCAAATGTCACTGATGAGCAAACGCTTTGATGCACATACATACATGTATGTATTTGCTGACAGCCAATTCCATTCTAGCAGGGTTGCACTCATCACAGTCTTTCAATGTACCCAGGTGGGCAGCAAATAAAGATTGATATACTGTAAGAGTGGAAATTTTTCGCAGTGTTCTTGCATTTCGCGCAACCAGAAACTAGTGCGAAGATAAAAGCACGCAAATATTTTTAGTTGCCGTATGTTTCAGTACAATGTTTTGATTCCGCCGAATAAAAATATGCGAAACTCTTCTTACCCAGTCGAACGCGAAAATTAGTCATGCAAAAATATCCACTTTTACAGTAATCCAGTCAACCTTCCCTTCTCTCCCCATGCTATCGGGTCTTTAACCCATTGAGGATGGGCTGATTTTGCTACAGCACACATTTTCCTTAGACCCCTGCCCAAGTATACTCGGGACTCGTCCTGAACGGGTTAAATAGCTGTGTACATTCATCTATTCAGGTTCTCTCTCTCTCTCCGACAACGACACCAGACTTACCCAAGCCTTGAGTCATCTCGGATGTTTGGATGGATGGCATATCCCCTTGGAATGACACGAACCTCAGTAATGAAGACTGGCATTGAGAAATGGACTAAGTCCATGTTCACATCCTGTTGATGAGAGGAAAAAAAAACAAACGAAACGGGTCATCATCAGAACATTTCTGATGCCTGTGGTCGACACCGATGGTCCAAATCCATTCACTATATCCTAATGTAATGAGGTAATTTAAATGGCATAAAGTGTTGGACAGTGCAAGAAACAGTCACTTAACTCATCACAATGAAAGCCAATTAAACTCAATTAGATTCCTGACTCTGTAAATTATTCTCATATTGGTAAGAAAGACTAGCTATGTCTAGCATATGGGGTGGACCACTTCACCAGGCTTTGGAGCTCAGTTGGGTTTTGCATCCTGTTCTTTGCATTGAAAGAATAAGCGGGATCTTTAACAATGACTCACAAGTTGTTAGGCCCTACTCTCTCAAATACATTGGATACAGGACCTCCATTAGTAATGTCGTGTTAGAAGGTCAGAGTGTATCTTGCCTCAACTGGAGGGAACAGCATGGTGATAACACACCAAGCATTGTTCAGTAAGACTCACTTGGATTTAAAACCCCGCCCGAACCAGAGTCATTCGATTGAAAGGCAGTTATACTACTGATCCTGAGCCACCGGCCACCTTGCTACCTGGCCCTGGGACTGGGTTTAGACTTAGTGAAGTCTATGAATATAATGATGTACTATATTGTTGCTGACTAAATTTTATTTTTGCCTTTGGGCCACAAACTCATGTTAGTGGATTGTAATTCATATTTGATTGGATATTTAGAGTAAAACTACCAGTTTTCGGCCACCCTCCAAAATGCAGACACTTAATCACAAGCCAGCAAATTCTATTGTCACAACACATGCATATTACATCATTTCAAATACAACTCTGTACAAGCACTGTCGCTAACAACAGGAAAGTCCCTTAGTCACCGCCCCATCTAAAATCCTAAATTTCGCTGTCAAAAATGCAGAATCGGCAGAACCTTTTTGCAGCGTGCATGAATTACGTCCCGTGTTAAGAATCGGGGTTGCTGAAAAAGCGCTGAAATTAAATTTTAAAAAAAGTTCTGTTGCGAAATTTTTCACAATCGCAAGCGCAGTGTAATAGTATCCTCAAAAACAAAAACAGAAAATGGGGCTGCCGAGAATGTAAGTGCCGACTTGCTAAAATTCAGATATTGATGGGTGCCGCAATGTCCCCGATGAGTTCTTGAACCATCAAAGAAGGTATGGCGCAGCGTATTTTTCAGCAGCCTTGTACAGGCATTGACACTGAACGCGTCCAGATTGTGGAGAGACCAGACAGATAGTGGATATCAACTCAAGGTCATATTTTGGAATTTTGTAAAATTCTGTGTTTTAAAAAAAATCTAAATTGAGATTTAAAAAAATGTGATTTAGTCTAGATATATGAAACACAAATTATATTGTTGTAGGGACCCTAGATATGATTTTGTATAATATTGGTTAAAATTAGGGTGAACAAAATATTGATATTGCAGAAAAGCTAGTGTCCTAAAACTAGTGTTTTTACTCTAGTAGAACTCTATTTCTGAAATTCTTACAAAAAATCTTGAAATTTGTTTAGACCAGAGGAAATACTTGTAAATAAGTTGGCAATTGTGCACTTTACGGCCATATATTATTGGTGCGAAATTTTACCCTAATTGAGCAGTGTGTGTGAATTTGAGTACCTATCAGGCACCGCGGGTCGACAGCGGGTCTTCTGGCCCTGTACTGTGTACATGTGTGTGAGATTTCGCGTTGGGATGCAGTGTGTGTGAATGTGTTCAACGTGCGTGTGCATGATGAAAGCTCTTACAGTATGCCACATGGTTCCTCTAACGTCCTTCCCTGTGCGGTGCGGCGTGATCGAGTGCGAGCAGACCCTAGACAAATAAGATGCTGTGCATTGGCACACAACGGAACGCAACGAGTGGTAAACTTCCGTGCTTCAATCGTGATTTTACATGAATGAATTTTACGTTATATCTTAAGCAGGGAATCACTAATTAACCTATTGCAGAGGACATATGCCCACTCGCGGCCTTGGCGAAATTATTCTATGAAATAATAATAAAAAAAAAAAAAAAATCTTATCCCGATTCGTCAGTCTGTTAGTGTTTATTTCGTCTACACAGTTTCCCTCCTGACCAGATGCCACGCGAAGTGTGTATACGTGTAGCTACCGATTTACGGGCAGCCACTGCATGGACACACACACACACACACACAAGCCTCCTCCGCCTGGTTGGTTTGCACGATTTGTGATGGGGTCGGATCGGGATGGATGAAGAGGTATGAAAATATTCACGTAACTGTTGTGGCGAGCTGGCGAAAGCTATTGTAGGATGTTCAAAAATGGAATCTTTTGTATCACAGACTACTGCCAACTTTCTCACACTCTGCGCCATGATCATGGCTATTTTCTGCGATGCAACATTGTACATTTGTACATAACATAAAGCTCGATAATCCAGCAGTGCACGGAGAGCAAAGGAACGCAAAATCGCGATCACACAGTGTTCACTGTGTGTTTCAGCTAGCTACGCAGAAGCACAGTGAGTGAGGCGGGCTGTTAGTGACCTTATCACTTGTCAAACGGCGTTCCATACAGCAAGAGAAGCTCGCCAGCTGCTCAGTGAATGGTGGTTAATGGGATATCACCTTGGCATACGTAGGGCGAATGAGATACCGATAATATAGGCGAGTTATAGCCCGGCCCTAACCCTGGCGCGGGGCGCTGTAACATAGTACGTATTGGGGTCACTGCTGCGGTTAGCCCGCCCCTAGGGCCGCAAAGACAAGTGCACAATTGCCAATAAGTCTAGATCATCTAGACTACACTGTAGATCTACTGAAATCCACTTGAACAAGCTAGGTGGTCCTAATGCTAGTAATAGTAGGATTTCTAGACCATAGTATTCTAGAGTAGGCCTAGGTCTAGTACGAGTAGTATTTAATTTAGATCTATATTATAAGAGTAAAATTTAAGACATAGAAACTAATAAGTTTAGACATGGGGGTTCTACATTTATTCTAGTAGAGGAGTAGTTTAGTGTCTCCAGCCGTCAAATGCATAGTCATGATAGTGTGCACACTACTACTGAGTTTCCTCCTAACCATGCTATTGCTAAGTTTCGGTTGAACGGACTGTTGCCTAATCTTTTGTTTCCAATAGATGTACACTTCTATAAATTTAAATTAAACTTTAAAGTTTACATCTAACGTTAAATTAGCAGTTGCTAGAATGACATCGAGAACAACAGCTAGAAAGAGCAGTGCACAGGTGCAAGACTCAGAGGTAGAGTTCTTCTAGAGTCTAGAGTCTAGACAGAAAGATCTGTCTGTCCGGAGGAGTCTTTTATTTTTTGACGTTATCGCTCTCCTCCATGTATAAGGAGGGGATCTGTGAAGCCAGACGCAGTCTCCGCGTAACATTTCCCCGACAACCAGATACAGACCGATCTTTCGGTCAATGCAAGAGGGAGCTTTTAAACAACTCGACATAATTTTGAATACGTGGGACTTACCTCACACGACTCGTGCATTAGCGTGTCCACGAATAGGACCTCCATACTGCATTAAATCGCCGTTAGCTAGGCTTTGTGGATGCTATAAAGTAAGAGGAAACGTCACTAAATACTGCAGTATCCCTCTATCATCTACAAGCCCAAGAAAAGCTTCTGTTTGATGACATTTCTCTTCATGTCTGCCCCACACACGTATGTACCCTTACACTGGTTCTCTCTCGCTATCTAGAACTCTACATTAACCGGGGGGCCAAACCCCAAAAAGTCGCTTACTTAACGAGTGAGTTGCACTCTCTCTACAAACTAAGTAGACCATGCTTATTTTCAAGTTTTTATTGTAACAAACAACATTCCACTGGTCTACCTCAAAAAATTTGTTGCGAAAGCCTCCAAATCCAAGATGGCGTCCAAGATGGCCGCCATATTTACTGAATTTGTTATTTGAAAGATAGAATTTGATTGAAACATCAGATTTCAACAAATTTGATGTCATGTGAAAGAGAATAAAATTTTCTACAAGTTGATACCATTTTTATGGGTTATTGTGATGATTGGATTGAGATTTTAAGGAAAAAACATTCATTTTTTGATATTTTTCTGAAAAAAGGAAAATCATGAAAATGCTTGATTCAGCATAAATCAAAGAAAGAATGCAGGATTATCTTGAAACGTTTCAAGAATTTTGTCTGACATATAATTAATATTGGGAGAAAATTAGGGGTCAGTACCGTTTTCGGTTCAGGAGTTATAATGTCTCAAACTTGAAAACTCACTATGTAAAAATGGCCACTTTGGTTGTGACAAGACCTTGTTGGTCGTAAAAAAAGCCTGCGCGCGCCAAGACTACTACACGCACCACCGCCACTGGCGCTTGTAGCGGTGCCGGTGGTGCGTGTAGTAGTCTTGGCAAACGCAGACTTTTTCTTTGACAAACAAGGGTTTGTGCCTGCAAACTAACTTTTCATACCAAGTGATAGCTCAGGTGACGCTGATTGCTATTATTTCAAAGTAGATTGTTCTGAAGCAGATGAGATGAAGCAAAAAATATCTTTCAAATAGAGGTAGAAGCTTGAAACAACCTTGCTATAGAAAGTTTAAAACAAAATTTGGATCAATCACTCAAAAAATTCAAGATTGCAGGCCATCAAAGCTGACATAGTGTATTGCGCCAAAGTAAATATATCATTTCGATTTTCATACAATTTTGTCTGTTTTGCTGTCTATTTATATGGTTTTTATATATTCTGAACATTTTAATGCCATTTCAAACCATCTAAGGTTTTTATGGAGACATTTTTCAGAATGCACCATGAATATTTCTCTAAAAAGTAAAAAAAATAAATAAAATTAAAAATGTTTATGAAAACCATGCAGAAATTAACATCTTTCCCATATAATCAATATTTGGAGAAAATTAGAGGTCAGTATTGTATTTGGTTCAGGAGTTATAATGTCTCAAACTTGAAATCCCATTTTACATAATATGTTATTTACAGGCATCTGTTCCCAAAGACATCACAAAGGGTCAAATACAAGATCGTGCTTACTTTTCGAGTTCCATTCTCTCTATAAACAAGACCATACATAATACTAAGCATACTAAGCAATGTTCCGTAAGTACACCTCATTAGATTTGTTGCAAAGTACAGATGCGGTCCAACGCCATTTTATTGAAATTAACATTTCAAACATAAAATTTGATAGAGACATTGGATTGCAACAAATTTGATGTCATATGAAGGAGAGTAAAACTTTCTAAAAGTTGATACCACTTTAGCTGTGTATTGTTATAAATTGGGGGGGGGGTTGTTTGCTTCTCTTTTTTTTTGGGGGGGGGGGATCCATATTTTTATATTGTTTTGAAAAAAGGAAGACATGTAAAATTGCATGATTTAGTATTTATCAAAGAAGAACTGAAGAATTATTTTGAAACCGGCGATTGAGATTGAGATTTACTGAGATTGAGACATAATTCATATTTCTGGAATTACAGGTAATATCATACACTGTTGACAAGTTAACATCTAAAACTTGAAAAAAAATTATATTTATGCATTATAAATTTTGCTTACAATGTGTTTACCTGGTCACATGTAATACTGTAATGGTCTAGTGACTTGCAAGTACCTGCAAACTAACTTTTCATGCCAAGTGGTAGGTGACGCTGGTCGCTATTACTGTAGCATTTCATCATAGTAGATTGTTCTGAGGCAGATAACAATGAACAGAAAGTATTTTTCAAAAAGAGATAGGAGCTTAGAATTTGGCACAAATTTTGCCAATGTGTAATATTTAGCGATAAAAATAGCATCCACACAAAATTCAAGATGGCGGTAATTAATCGAGGTTGTCGTTCAAGGCATTATTTACCATTGTGCACGTAAAACAAAAACCCAGCTTTACTCAATTCCTCAAACTAGTTCTAAACTGTGAGTTAGGGATTGATGTACAAACTTAAATCAGTAAAATTAATGCTAAATATTGTTGGATATACTAAATAGATCTGATAAGAACGCTTTTTTATGTCAACAGTTATCATGGTTATGGTTTCTTGAAAAGAAATGGTGATATCTCCGTATGTTTTAGGCTTTATTATAATTTTTTTACATGGTAAAATGTTTTGTAATACAACTAACCTGCACATATAAATCGAATGTGATATCTATCCCAATGGTAAACAACACCTTTAGTGTGTTGCGTCAAAGTTAAATCTCAACTTATAACTTATAATTTGATGTTTTTTAATCTTCTTATATTGCTGTCTATTACATATTTCTATACATCCGAACGATATTGTACTAGTGTAAACCATATTGAGGGTCTTTTTTTTTTGGGGGGGGGGGGTGGAGCTCATTCCAGTGTTTGGGTACGGCCCAATCTTTGATAAAAAATGAAATGCTTCTGTATCAAAGATATGCTTTTTTACTTGTATGTTACTCTGCTGTTGTAGAAACGTGAATGATGATGGTTTACGTGTAATAATGTCTGATCCGTAGATGTCCTTGAAAGCCCTTGTGATCCGAACCCCCCCCCCCCCAAAAAAAAAAAAAAAAATCCAACACGGCGGCAATTTCTCAACTTTGCTCTTAAATGTGTTGTGCGAAATTACTTTTCACTATAATTGTTCGAAAAAAATTGTCCAAATTGATTATTCGTGCTGTGTATTTACTTTTACAAATAAGCATGCTGAAACTGTATTTTCCGTTATCAGATTTTTCTTACATTGTTTTTAGGCTGATTTCATGTGGGTTATAGTGTCACAATTGATCTGAACTTATGCCATTGGTAGATGCTTTCCTATTAGATATCAGGATCACTCGAGAGTGAAAATGTTCATTTTCATTCATTTTAGAGTGACCTCGGGGATCACTCGAAGAGTGACGAGTGATCCCTATAAAGGCAGGGCTCAACACTAACGCTGGTCCGGTGGCCCGGGGCCACAAAAAACGCACGTCGGGCCACCAAAATGTCAGAAATGAAGAATTTGGAGGCCTGATCGGGCCACCAAAAAAGGTCGGATATTTGCCTTTGGGCCACCAAATATAAAGTTAGTGTGGAGCTCTGCCTAAGGTCACTCTAAAATGAGTGAAAATGAACATTTTCACTCAAAAGTCACTCCAATTTCACTCTAAATTCACCGTTTTCTGTTACTCATTCCTCACATGAAAAGTAAAAACTTCCACTCGATTTGTTTTTTCTTTTTCGGAGAGTAGAATATCACTGGTTTAAAAAAATGTGTCCGTAAAAACTTAAGACGGTTTAAGATAGCACAACAGACAAATTTGTATCAAAAACGAAATAATACATTTAATTTGGCGCAATACACTATGTCAACTTTGATGGCTGTCATCTTGATTTTTTTTTTTTTTTTGAGCGGTTGATCTAAATTTTGTCTTAAACTATCTATAACTAGATTGGTGCCAAGTTTCAAGCTACTACTTCTATTTAATTTTTTTTTTTTTTTTTTGCTTCATCTCATCTGCTTCAGAACAATCTACTTTGAAATAATAGCGATCAGTATCACCTGAGCTACCACTTGGTATGAAAAGTTAGTTTGCAGGCACAAACCCGTGTCTGTCAAAGAAAAAGTCTGCATTTGTCAAGACTACTACACGCACCACTGGCACTGCTGCTGCAAGCACCAGTGCAAGTGGTGCGTGTAGTAGTCTTTGCGCGCGCAGACTTTTTTTACGAACAACAAGGTGTTGGTCACAACTAAAGTGGCCATTTTTACATAGTGAGTTTTCAAGTTTGAGACATTATAACTCCTGAACCAAAACCGGTACTGACCCCTAATTTTCTCCAAATATTATTTATATGTCAAACAAAATTCTTGAATCGTTTCAAGATAATCCTTCGCTCTTTCTCTGATTTATGCTGAATCAAGCATTTTCATGATTTTACTTTTTTCAGAAAAATATCAAAAAAGAGTGTTTTTCCCTTAAAATCTCAATCCATTTATCACAATAACCCACAAAAATGGTATCAACTTGTAGAAAATTTTATTCTCTTTTATATGACATCACATTTGTTGAAATTTGATGTTTCTATCGAATTCTATCATTTAAATAACGAATTCAGTAAATATGGCGGCCATCTTGGACGCCATCTTGGATTTGGAGGCTTTCGCAACAAATTTTTTGAGGTAGACCAGTGGAATATTGTTTGTTACAATAAAAACTTGAAAATAAGCATGGTCTACTTAGTTTGTAGAGAGAGTGCAACTCGACCTCTGTTTTTAGCTTTTGGCCCCCCGGTTAATGCTAGTGATCATGCGTACGCGAGTCTACCGTCGATGGTACTGTAGATGTGTACGTTAAATACAGGATGCATGTATTTTCTATGGACATTGATCGATCTCGAGCTGGCGGCTGGAGATCCAGTCATCATCACTCGATACCCTTGTGGCCTTGACTCTGATTTCTTATGTGCATACATGATGTACTACTGGTACTTTTGCATGGAGTTAGGAGTAAAATGGCAAAAATGAACCTCCCCATTCGTTAAGTACGCGTTCTTAACGCATAGACTGATTTTCAACCACCCTCCCTTTTGGTCAAAGTTAAGTTTCCAAATAATTTGATCAGTAAATCGAGAAAATGACTCCGCCGTCAATAGTTATAGAATTTACATACCAATTTAGTAGCTTTTTTTTTCATGGATTTGCTGATGACATTATCTCTATTACTGCAGTGCGAGAATACACCACATCACCGCCATTTTCCCTTAGAGCCTAATCATGTGGTCATATTTAAACCAGTTAAAAAAAAAATAAGTGTTTATTGTTTGGTCTACAAATTACATTTCTTTTAAATAGTTTCTCAGTCAATCAAATACTTAACTCATTTTCAAAGCGACATAATGCATAAGCTTGATGGATGTATCAGGCTGTTACCCAAAGGACCGAATCACTTCCCCCTCCCCCAGCTAAATACTGGCTAGTGATAAGGTTAGATAAAGATTAGGGTTAGGGTTAGGATTAGGTTCAGGATTATAGGAGTAGGTTACGGTCAGGGGAAGGGTCTGAGATAATTGTCCAGGGGGTTAAATGCCCTTAGATATAGCACCTGATAAATTTAGAACTTCAAAAGCTGCTTCATATAATTGGATAAGGTTAAACAAACTATTAAGCTTGTCAAAATTTGTATAATGTCAATTATTCTTTGAATAGCCTTCTAAATAATGTAATATTAGATAATACTGTTATAGCTGTATTGTAACATCAACGGAGTTCTTAAGTGTGATAATCGACAATAAACTTTTCTGGAAGACACAATGATAAATGTTCCTATCTCGCGTATTGTTATGAATCAAAAGTCGATTCAGCTCTGATTCAGCTATCTTAATGAGGCATATATGGTATCATAGCTAGGGGAAACACTCATTCAATCTATATTGAGAAACTGTTATCAGCTTACGTCTTAAAAAAAAACAACCAAAACAAAACAAAAACAAAACAAAACAAAACAAAACAAAAACTTCGTATAATTTGCAGTGTATCTTGGAGATCTGATATATACTGACGTTTTATTATCCGAAGATTTTATAAAGGTAATAACATCTCAGTCATGATCTTCTCGTTCAATTTAAGGATATGTAATGATAGTATTTATTACCTCTCACCTTCATTGGCAAAACGGTCCGATGATAAAAGATCCATTACTATTTCCAATTTGGAAGCGTCTACCCCATAAAAATCCTATGCGTAGATAAGAAATTACAAAATTTGCAAAAAATATGTAGGCCTATGCAGAAATTAAAACCACGAAGTTGAATCAGGGACGACTGCCATCACTGTCTCCTCTATATTGCCATCACGAAAATGTATTCTGTGAATTTCAAGTATCTCCCTTCGTGTTAAAGATTTGGTTTGGTTTATTTCTGCATTTTCTTTCTCCAAATACAATAACAAATGAAAACAAAGTTATACAGAGTATGCAAAAAAAAAAGGAGAGTTTAAATACAAATCAATACAAGAAATGTCAACTTTATAACAACATTAGTGTGTAATATACAGATTATGAATCAAAACAACATATTGAGGCATACTGTATATATGAACAAAGGAAAAATCAATACAGGGGACCGTCATCATAATCAGAGATTGACGTGGTTGAGGCCCTATCTATTATGTAATACGAATATAAGATATCAAACATCAGCACATGACTGAATTCCCTATCGATTTAGGTATGTTTACGTGTAAAATCTGAACGCATTTAACCTATTGGCATGAGGGTTAATTTTGTTTATTCCTTTCGTTGATTGAAACATTTCATACACGCGTCGTGCACTGATAGTATTTCACTCTTGGCGTCATGTTCAATAACATAGCGTATATTATTATGATGTTTAGAGAATTTGGTTTCATTTTGTTTGGCGGATAAGACGTGTCCTGTGGCACAGGGATGTTCGTCTTCTCTCAGTCTGTTATTGGATACATGATAAAGTATCCTTCTTCCCGTTTCTATTCATGCGACGAGATTAGATTGCCAAGTCGAATTCAAATTGATGTTAATCAAAAGACATGGGCAATTAAAATGATATTTATAGGTTCTATCGGGATTGTCAATGCGTTTACTTCATGCCGTAGCACAAAAATCACTCTTCATTGCTGAGTGATGCAGTGTGATGCCTTGCGTTACTCATGCCACCTATCATTTCTCAGTCATTAAATAGAGTGATCAATTATTTCCTTCACATTTTTATCATCGCATGTAACAGTTAAAGGGGAAATCTAGTCCAAGTATAAGTTATCTGATAAGAAAGAGCAAAATATTACGAGTTCAACGGTAAAATATTGATCGAAATCGGGTGAAAGATATGGAAATTATGAAGCCTCACAACTTGCCATGTAATTTGTTCATAACATTTTGAAATTTCCAGTTTTTCATTCAAACACATTATTATGCCCGAGGCTCCAATTGAAATCCTGATATATCTAACTGATCACTATTCTGAAGCTATTCAACCAGAAATAACATCAAGTTTCAGATTTCATTGAATTTTCGTCATTTTTTTTTTATACACAATCAATGGAAAATTGTTAGGTTATGACATGGTTAGCTCACTCATTTGCATATTCATATCCACTGTACAAGAACTGTTTTGCAGAAATTAGCAAAACTTCAAAATGTCATAACTTCGTTATTTTTCATCCGATTTCAGTAAAAAAAAAATTCACCGTTGAACTTGTAAGACTTTACTCTTTTTTATCAGACTAACTTTTATTTGGACTGGATTTCCCCTGTAAGGCAGCAGTAAAGAGAAAGATATGTACAGTAATCAATTCGTATAATAGTGACCTACTGGTGATCTGTACTGCGTCATCTCTCCACGATGATAACGTTGATCGTCATCCACTCGGTCTCCCACAGGTCTCATTAAATCATATATGATGATAATTTAATCCTTGCTATAGAATGGCAACTGTTGTTGCATAGCAACAGCCTATCAGGAAGCATGCTAGCTACTTCCACAGTGCAAACAGATCGGTATAAGATTTAACACCATGCGTGTAACACCCGCCCAGTGTGCATAGAAGACCACACACACTGGTGTTACTGTGGTGTAAATTTATTCACTTTTTTTTTCTTTAAAAAAACAACTTCTTTCTCGGGATGTTCTTGTTCTTCTTGTTGAAGTTCACATTTCTTATAATACTTATAATTTAAAAAAATCTACATTTTGATGTGACACCCGTGTGTGTTAATGTAAAACCACATGAGGACTGGAACTTTAACACTAGTCGCTGTTTTTAACGTCTGACTTTTTGCAGTGTACCATTGATGACACATGCTATCATAGCAACTTGTGTAATTTGTAATGTGAAATGGAGCCGGTGAAATCCTTCCTTTAGCAAATGCAAACCATAATCATCCTGAAATCAGATTAAATAATCATTATCATAAAGTACTTGATAGTGGCTTAGTGTCAGCACCAAAGGGAAAATATGATTCGTCTATACCACAATCGAAGTGCAAAATGAAATGATTTCTGATTCTTAATGTGATTTATGGTGCTGTAGTATACCTTGCACTATTATGTCTGCTAATGTGTTTAGAAACAAAATAGTAGGTCTGTAAATAGGAAGTGAATTTAAATGGTTGACCATTGATCCATGTCTGGTTCATTCAGGTATAACGATCAGTAAAGGGCATTTTAATGGCTAAAATGCAGGAATTTCCATTTTGTTTTTCGTCTGGTGTGAAGATAAAATATCTCCAAATCAATATGATCAGTCTGTGCTAAATGGGCTAAACCTACTATATTACATGAGAAAATATTGACAGACTATAAACAAATCATGATGAATAAAACTGATGTACATCCACAGTAAATATTCATAAGAATTGGGAAATTCGGGTGATTTTCGTTATTCCGAAGGTTCGTTATTTCTGAACACACGAAGTCCGTATACCTACACTGTAAAAACATCGGTGTTAGAATTAACACCACGGGTGTTAAATCTAACACCGATCAAACTTCAATAAAGGACCACACCAACAGGTGTTAAAAATGCACTGTGATGGTGTTGAAAAGTGTTCACCTGACACTTCGTGGTGTTAATTTGACACTGTACCTGGTGTTATTTTGACACTGTACTGGTGTTAATTCAAAAATGACACCACATGGTGTTGATTTGATATTTGCTGGTGTTAATATCAATGGTTTAACACCCGTCCGGCTTCAATAAGGGACCACACCAGCTGGTGTTACTTTGGTGTAAATTTATTTTCAATTTTTTTCAAAAATCTAGTATTTTAATGTAAAATTCTTGATCGTCTTGTTTAAATTAAAAATTAACAAGAAGTGCAGTTACTAAGAAACTCTTCAAAAAACAGTTTAAAATTTGGAAATGACACCCGTAGGTGTTAATTTAACACCATAAATGAGCACCGAAAATTTAACACCAGCTCGGTGTTCACTATTTAACACCGGACTTTTTGCAGTGTACAGATGTTTGTTAATCCGAAAATGAAAATGATTCGTTACTTCGAAGGTTCTTCAATCCAGAAAGAAGTATAGGTTCATCATTTCGAAGGTTCGTTGATCCAAAAATGAAAGGCAGGTGCTTATTAACGAGCCTTCGGAATAATGAACCTTCTTCTTCTTCTTCTTCTTCTGGTTAAGTCTGCCTCCTTCAACAGGCTGAAGATTCTTGCAGACCGTGTTATTTACATTATAATATAGTTTATTTACAGATATTGAATTGAATTGAATTGAATTGAATTTATTCGTTTCATTTCCAGACATTGCATTGTTATTTACATTTTGACACATAATATGAGAGTATTATGTCAGCATGAATTGACAGAATATAGGGTACTTATACAAACGGAAATGGGGTGACCCAACTAAAAGCATAGCTTGTAAAATTTGTAGGTCACCATGACGAGTAATATTCATAATTATGTACAGAGTAATTGAGAATATAACTATTATAATATACAGACTCCTAAAACATGGTATTTACATAACTTGTACATAATTTATTTACATCTTATTTAAACATGAATGAGAAAGAGAGGGAGAGAAGGAGAGAACGGGTTAAATAGAGGAAATAAAGTGAGAACCGAAGGGGGGAGGGGGGAAGAAAAAGAAAGAAAGAAAGAGAAAAAAATAAACAGTGGAATTAAAATGAATAGGAATTCCACATTAATTATACCATGTAAAAGTTGATATAAGATTACCTTACATTGTAAAAGTGTCCAGATATCTGGTATAGGATTATAAAGGCTAGTTACATCGTAACATATTTACTCAGAAGACTTAGTTTTAATTTGTATTTGAATGTTTTGAGGCTTGTGGTTTGTTGAAGAGAATAGCCTAAATAATTCCAATATTCCAATATTCCAATATTGTAAATATTGTAAATAAACCTTTGTGGATTATAATTCGGAATACGATTTAACTGTCGGACTAACGAAACATAACTGCAAAATTTTACGCAATCAAATCCCCTTTCTCCTCGTGGCTCCTGATAGAAATATCGCATTTTTGTAGGCCTATGAGGCATGGATATCACGTGTGAAACAAAGTGACTACTTAGTATATAAGCATAGTTTTGCGGGGAGTTCCCTTTAACTGGGAGGGGGGGGGGGGGGACAATGACAATGACAATGACAATGACAATGTTTTTTTTTTTATTTTCCCATGTCACTTAAATATAGAGTATTGGGGAAAATAAAATCATGGCACAGAGTGATAACACGAAAACGAAGAAAAATACAATTTATAACTACTATTTACATTATTTACAAATCAACAGCAAAGCACAGTAGATTATATACATTTGATATAATTGGCGAATTATATCAAATAATTATACGCGTATAATTATATGCTCTTATACGCACCAATATGCTAATTTATATGACTCAAAACTCGGTATTCTGTAATTTCCCCAGGCTAGACTCGGACTCGGGGATAACTCGGCCTCGCTTTGCTTGACGGCGGGATTCTTAATATTTGAGCATTGCGCGTTCAACGCGTGTACGCGAACCAACGCGCACAGTACCACAAACCAATTGCCACAAACACATGACCAAAGAGTATAGAAAGCTAGCTTCTATACTCTTTGCACATGACCGACATGGTATGCCAGCCTCGATAACACATTGCTAATACATGTTTGGGGGGTATCTGGATCTGTACCCGGTAGTCTCCGTGCTCGAGGCCGGCCCGCCGTCGCAATCGCTAGACGATCGATCGAGTCTAATGTAGGCCTACATCGTCGCAGTGATTGATGCTGGTGATATTGAGATCGTGCTTTACATACTGTACTTTGTGACATGTTGAAGTTAGACCTTTGTTATTCCAAAGAACTCTCATTTACACATTTGGCTTGTCAATCTGGTCAAAATACGCGCAGGTAGAAATATAAAGGACTCGGACATCCCCATGTCTGTAACCAGATAATTTCATGCGGAGTTAATGTTTATCGCTTGCCCTCCACCTGTCCTTTGAACTTCTCAGTGCAGAGCATTCCGGCAAAGGGGGCGTTTCCATCTCGCTGATATATAGGACGGTACGCAGCGGTTGAAGAACCCCATATCGTCTGCTAAAGTGGTTATGGATCAATGATGCCCTTACCATACCTCTTCCAAGGTTTGTAGCAGGTGTAAGATATCCGTAGATTACGTAGCAGTGGCAATGTACAGGTTATTTCTAAGTATTTGTATACACAGGGCCTATCCAACTAACGTAGTTGTACTCCTCGCTGGCCAACAAGCAATTGTTTTTAGGCGCACTCACTCCAGCCTGATCATGAATTGAGTTTCAATCTTTATTCCTGACAAGAAGGTCAAAAGTGTTTTGCACTGACTCGTATTTTTCATGAGTGATTTCAGGATTTTGAACAAAGCAGAGTTTCCGAATAACGCAACATCTGGTAACCTCCGTGCGACGAGTAAGTTACATAGTACGCTCGTTATTTGCTCATTACTTTATTTAACATCCGATTGTTTGCAAAAGTCCACACATTTGGCAGTATGGTCGAATTAGATTAATTTTGACTAGCTTATACAGTTTCAGATTCCAATGCAACTCATGCAAGATCTGAAATTCATTATCTGTCGAGACACGCATAAAGCTATTAAAAAAAACAACTATTATAGCATTTCAAATTTGAAGTCACTATTTCACTTTTCAGGTCTACTTCATACATTGAAATAAATGCAATTTAATGTTGTCTTTTTTTTCTTACTTGCATGTTACTTGTAATCACGTTATAAAGTGATCTGATGTTGATACTTTGAATTGAATGAAAGTTTCTTTTGTGATGTCCTGTACTCAATTATGATCATAATAATATGACTAATATACAATAATTTTCCATCAACGTATAATAATGATTGCATATATGCATACACCATGCCCGATTTAAGCTCTGCTGGGAAGAGAAGGTCTAGATCTATACCATGTAATCTTTACTCACTAATAAATGTATGAAATGTGGATTGATTCTCTATCAAACCTCTCCTGGATACCTCTAAGCAATCCTGATAACTGCACTAGAGATGACTAATCGCAGAGAGACCCGTGTGTTTGTATGGGGGGGGGGGGGGAGGGGACAAAATATACTTCACATACCGGACTTGCATGGTCCTATCAGGGAAGTGCGTCTTCCCACCTCCCTGCATGCATGGTCCGAAAATGTCCGCATTGCCGCCAGCAGGCCTCCATTATAACGGTTGGTATATACAACCTAGCTCTATATAACTTGTTATTATCAGATCATGATATTCTATAGAACCCAGTGATCATATTAATCAGATTACATTAATAATATTCTGCTATCCATTTCATATTTTTCCCACAAATTCAATACATACTCTACAAACTATGTAATGGAAAAGTGCTACTGATGCTACCTTATTGCTTCGGCGATGATACATTATTAAAATCACATTACAATTTCTGTTCCATCTTTGTCCTATATAAACTAAATAAAATTTTATCCCTTTTCAATATCAATCAAGTATTGAGAAAATCAACGTTCGTCACGCCTAAACTATTATCGTTTTGCACCTGCAATTCAATAGCAGGCAGGAATGAATAAAAGAAACAAATAAATGCATTTGTTGATCCAAGCCCATATAAGCGTGAATGCAGTGGTTTTCGTTGTTTAGTTCATACTAGAGAACATAAAAGAGAAATATAAAAGATAGGGGAAAATCCGCCAGAGGACTCGACTAAAGGGGTGGGGGGGGGGGGGGGGGGGTGGGGAGGAGAGACATTTCCACCTCATTTCCGCTGGCGTGCCAACTGCAGAATCTTGCATCGTTTAGAAACTTCGTACAAAACCAGATTCGCACTCTCCATGCAACTACAACTTTTTGCCAATGCGTGGAAAGTGGGCGTGTTGAAAGGAGAAACAATAATCATAGGTAATAAGGAAAAATGTTTCTGTGTATATAACAACATAGACCAGATCTAAAATTGCATTTTCTAGAATGACGATCCAGGCCTTCGCTTCTTTCGACTAAACTGTTCCAGGTTTCTGATTGGACTTTTCACGTGAAAGATCCGTATCTAACTTTTTAAAAAGCCAACTATTTCTAGACAGAACATGGCGGGAGGAAGAATATCGGTGGGAGACGAACTGCGCTCCGTCATCTTCTGGCAGGCCGTCCTGGCCGAGTTTGTCGGGATGTTTTTCTTCATCTACATCGGCGTCTCGTCCATATCGGCTTGGGACCGGCCCTACATCCCAAGTCAGGTCCAGATCTCGCTGGCCTTTGGTCTTGGACTGGCCACGTTCGTGCACGTCACGGCTCACATCAGCGGTGGGCACCTTAATCCAGCGGTGTCGTTGGCCTTCCTAGCCATGCACAAGATCTCGCCCATACGGTGTCTGGCCTACACGCTAGCCCAGATCGTAGGCGCCATCATCGCGGCCGGCATGGTCAAGGCCGTGACGCCGGCAGCCGTTGCCGGTGGCATCGGCGCTACCACACCTGGTACGGACGTGGCTGATTGGCAGGCGTTTCTAATGGAAGTCTTCCTGACGGCACAATTGGTTATCGTCATCTTCGCCACTGTAGACAGTCGACGAAAGAGTCCCGGAGGTTCGGGCCCTCTGGCCATTGGCATCTCCGTCGCAGTGGCACACCTTGCCGCGGTGAGTATACCTTAAGGTGATTACGTCATCAAAATAATCACTAATATCATATACGGTTTATATCAATAAGAGTTTTGACAAGTCTTAGGCGCATTAGAACGTTGTGTAAACTTTCATATCCAAAATAAATTTCAGTCAGATTTTGTCTTCTTTCATAGCATGGTCTTTAAGCAACCGATCGGAATACACATTGTCTGTAGCCAATTTCTTTGTGTTGTACCCCTTTAAGTTCGCTGATTTGTTCGCCTTTCCACTCATCAGTCATATCTTTTCTATATCCTAAAAGCATTTTTTTTTTTTAACAGAGACTGTCTTTCAAGCAAGGTTATATGATATGTTTTTAAACTTTGGACTTTGGTCAGAAATGGCATTGTTAGCCAAAACTTCATGTGAGAATGTCTTGTGATAATCTATTTTGTTTGGAAGGGTAGAAATGAATGGACAATATATTACATAATTATTATATATATTATTCCATGAAAGTATTAATCAGTGACGTAAGCCTCTTGGCGGAATTAAGGTCAGATGTCAACGTCAAAGTTCACTGTAGTTTTCGCTGTCAAAGGTCACTGTACTTTATTGGATTAAGATGTAATTCTATAGATCACATTAAACCTTGGCAAGGAATATCCACGAGTGAAATTATCATTTTGTTTCGAAAATAAAAATGAGTCAAGAGTTAATTGTCTGAAAGTGTCAGCGGTCATGGCCAAGGATCTTCTGACATGTCTGATCCGGCTTATGCAATTTTCTGCGTAACCATTAATATGACTCTTTATCTATATAGCTGTAAGTCCAGTGATTTCTATTTTGGTGTTTTATGAAGGGAACGGGAAAATATCTCCTTTGTTGCTAATGTGTAGAGAGAGGTGAAGTTTAATCCTATAGGTCATACGCAGTGCAAATCTTGTCAAAGGCAATGAGATTCATCATGATGCAATGAAGTGTCGTGTTCTCATATAAAAATGGCAGTTTATTATGATACAGTGATTGCTTGAGAAGTGGAAGCATTAAACTGGCGATTAAGTTTATGTACATAACATTTTATTGCAATATATAATTATAACATAATTATGCAAATATAATTTAATGGGCATATTACATGTTAATGGGCATACTCACATGTCTCTTGAATCTCATCTCTTCCAACATTGTCGCAATAAAGATCATATTAATTAGAATGGGGCTTTCTATAAAGTCAAGGAATGCCAACCAAACGAGGGTAACATTCAAGGCGAGCTCTTGATTGCACGTGTAAAGAGAAAGAAGTCAATCTGTTTTCCACAGACTTAATCGTGGTTTGTCGCCTGTAGACTTTATAAGTCTTCCATTTCCATTTAACTGATGGAAGAGGACCAATTTTGGGAAGCTCTGACCATACTGAGGATGAATTAAAGACCTCAGGGCCCCGTCTTATAAAGACTTGTGATCGATTTGGATCGATCACAAGTCTTTATAAGACGGGGCCCTGAACTATAATGATTGCATTGCAAGAGATATATGTATTGGGCATGAATAAAATCAGCTGACATGCAAACACTGATAATGGACAGACATATTTTGGCAAGGCATTGGGTACTCGACCTCTGATGCGTCCGTCAAAAATAGAATAAGTATGAACGCAGCATTCGTACTATATTATCTGTATACCAAGAAAATTTCAATTTATAAGATCAATGAAGGTAAGTTTATGTATATATTATACTATGTGCAGTCTACATGTTACGGAGCGTCTATCTCACAAAGACCATACACGCATTGATGCGTTTATGAGCCCATAAACTATGACGTTATGGCATGTTGCCATGAATACAAATAGGACATTATTAAAATTTTACAGATATTCTTTTTTTTGTTTGCAACGTGTATAAAGTATACATAAGTGTTTGAACCGTGTGCTCACGAACACATATAAATAAGACACGAACATTTCAACAAAAAGTGGGACACAAAATAATGTCAAATTTTTAGAATTTCACTTTCAGTCAAACCGCCCCTACTGACCACTCTCACTTTTTGTTCTATTTTTTTCTTTTTAAAAGTAATGCAACAGGAAGAAAACATATGATAATTCACGTGCTAAACATTTGATTGGAGACTTTTGATGATAGGAGTCGTTTAACAGTCATTCATCTATTTTCAATTTTATCTCAATCAAAATTTGATAATTTCAACATTTCACTTTCAGTCAAACCACGCCTACTGACCACTCTCACTTTTTGTTTTATTTTGTTCTTTTTAAAAGTAATGCAACAGGAAGAAAACATAATATTATAATTTACGTGCTAAACATTGATTGGAGACTTTTGATGATAGGAATGGTTTAACAGTTCATTCACCTATTTTCAATTCTATCTCAATGACACTGGCAGACGTTCAAGTATAACCGTACAAACATTGAAATCAATTCGTCATTTTTTCTTTCCCATTTTGTATTTATGTCAGATTAGTAAGTTGCAGTCTATGATACCGTTATACAAATTAAAACAAAACAAATCAAAACAAAACACGCCATGCAAATTAAAACAAAACAAAACACGCCATCTTAGAAACTTGTGCAATGAGTTCGAGCCATTTTGACGGACTCCTCAGAACCGGGCGTCAGATTTTCGTAAAATATTGACCAAGGAGGTATGCCTCCTCAAACTACTTGACTGTACTCTTAGATTGACGAACAGAGACAACAATATTCGGAGTTGATTTATGACGTTCCGTAAGACAACGCTTCGGAGCAAAGATGTGAGTATGATAGAGCAATCCATGAAACGTAATATACAGTATAACGTACATTATCTGATTTAAGGAGAGAACGCCAAAGTTCATCCCAAAATAAACTGTTCTTTTATGACTGATTTATACCACATGCAGGCTTTCATGGTCATAAAACACAAAACACAATTTTGCAGTGAACGGAAAGCAGTGACAATCATTCTTGCTGTTGGAACGTTTTCTAAAGATCCAAAATACTGTATGTCAGTTGTATATATTGGTTATAGACTGACATATTGTTTGAGATAATAACAAAGAAGGATGACCGAATTTATGTTCTATTTGTTTAATCATCATTTATACATTTCCGAGAAAAACAACAAGGGGGAAAAACTGACATGTACAAGGGTTTTGATCACTTTCGCATTCAGCAGAATGAACCATGAAACATATAGCAATAATATAAATCTGACTTACTCAGAGAACGCCAAAGTTCATCCAAATATAAACTGAGATTTTATTTATGGCTGATCTTTACCACATGCAGACCGTCCGAAGTTATAAACACATTTATACAGCACTTTTGGAGTGAACGAAAAGTGGTTTCCTACAAAATTTCCTATATTTATGGCAGCGAAAGTGCATGAGTAAATAAAATACTTCAAGTCATCTCATATTGTATTTGATATATTGTTTGAGATACAAACAAAAACAAACAAACAAACAAACGACGTTGGCAGGGGGTGTGTTCTATTTGTGTTGTTCCTATTTTCCAAGAATAGCGACGTGGGGAAATGTAAACGTCCACGACAGTTTTGATCAATTTCGCATATATTATGAATGTTTATACACACCAGTCCAGTGTACATCAAGGTTTTAAAGAAGGGGGGGGGGAATGGATGAAACAAAAAGATGAAATTTCTTTTGAGCATCGTAATGGGATCTGTTGGTTCGTAAATTTGGACATGTTTACACTGTTTCTCATATCTAAGAGCTGTGATTTTCCTAATGCTGTCAAAGTCAGAACAGGAGGAATTATGGGAAGAAGAACACTGACAAACACTGAAATCCATGCTGAAACAAAAACACGTTAATATTGTGGAGAGAAAGCCGTGAAACATACAAGAAGACAAAGCAGATAGGGCCTATATACCAAGTTACGCAAAAATGCAATTAACGAACACTAAATCGTTTATAATCAATATATCATAATGTAAACGTATTTACACACTAACATATACAAGCACGCACCTTCTCACACGCATGGTCACAAACAAAATGCAAACGAATGAAACTTAAACATGATGGATTAAGCACACCATCGAGATAATGCATCATCATGAGTAAAACTGATCAGAAAAAAAAAAGAAGATAAAAAGGGAAACGCAAGGCAAGACAGACAAGGTGTTTACCTGAGATTTCCTGGGTGTTGGAAGAAATTGGAGTATTATTATTTTGGTAAAGGGACAACAGTGACCTATTATGACTACCTATAGACCCTATGGACCCTGACAAGATGAGACTGTAAATTTTCATTTCAGACTCATCTGTTCAGACCAGATCACTCAGATTATGCATAGTGATGATACTTGCAAATCATGTGTGGCGCACATATCAGAGCAATTAACCCCCC
The DNA here is from genome assembly GCA_033980235.1 of Diadema setosum. Classification (NCBI taxonomy): domain Eukaryota; kingdom Metazoa; phylum Echinodermata; class Echinoidea; order Diadematoida; family Diadematidae; genus Diadema; species Diadema setosum. The sequence goes on along the minus strand of CM067066.1, from coordinate 19,426,786 downwards.
CCCCCCCCCCCCGCGGACAATAATACCCCGGCTAAATACTGGTTATTGATAGGGTTAGAGTAAAGATTAGGATTAGGATTAGGATCTGGGTTAGAGTTTTGGTTGGGGCTAGGATTAGGTTCAGGATTAGGATTAGGGCTATAGGATCAGGGGAAGGGTCTAGGGTAATTGTCCCGGGGGTAATTGCCCGTACTTATGATGAATATGCTCAACTATTGGGAAAGGAGAGAAATTAAGTCTTAACTAACTTATTTACAGACATTCAGTAGACGTCTAAAACAATAATCGCCCCATAAAAACGCGTTACAGCAAACAAAATGATAGAAAACCTTCATAGAGCAGGTTGGTTTTTAGAAGGTTTTTAAAGTTGTCAATCGATGACGCGTGATGCATGTCTACATGACCATATTGTGTGAGGGCAGGAGACTATAAATCCCAATGTTTGGGTGTAACACTAACAAAAGCACGGTGTCCTATAAAGTAAGTTTTGTCTCCCGTTGAGGACGAGTCCCGAGAATACTCGGTCAAGTATCTATGGGAAATGCTTGTTGTAGCAAGACAAGATGAAGGCTGAGGAACATGATGTTAGGGGAGCTACGAAGCTTGTAAGACTGTATTTGTATAAGGACTGGTATGGTGTCAGGATTAACTGAGATAGATGGGGACCAAGCCATGAAATGACTCACACTCATGTATATACCTGTATGATGACAAAAAAGAGTTTAAATCCTAATCTCTGACGTACTGGAAGCCATGCAGCGCACATCAAAGAGTTTAGGGCGTGACGTCATGCGAGAATTTGGGGGAGTTGCAAATGAGTTTGGCACTTGCATTTTGTACGTGTTGCAATTTATGTAATATTACAAAATCTTAATCAAGTTTAGCCATACAATAGTTGTTTATAGCTGTAGTCTATTTATCTTGTTACAAAGGTGTACACCAGTGTATGGATGCGTATATCAGTGGTGTATATATATGTATACGAAGGTGACAAAGATTATTACGGATGATTTAGAAGGCTGCTTTGCAGGTTTTGGATATAATCATGGTTCTCCGTGCTCAGCTGAGAGTCAAACATCTGACACTCAGGTTTGATTGTTTGATAGCTTGTTGTTGTTGATGATGATGATGATGTTGTTGTTGTTGTTGTTTTGCTACAGCGGATTGCTCGACTACAAGCTTCCAACAATGTGATTATTGACAAGAGTTTATAGGTTCAGTTTTGCTGCTTTTCGTTAAAAGAAGTTACCAAGTGAATTGACAAACTCGATGTTCTTTGCACTTGGTTATCCTGCAAAGTATGAGAAAGTCACGTTTGTCATGTTTAACAAGAATTGTGTCACATCAAAAAGTTTCCTTTAATTTGTATAGTGATGCTGAATATTTTATTCCTTAATGATCTACAATTGACCGTGCATGGGGTTTGGGGAACCATGCCCTACCAAAATTTATTTCGTGGTTGACGACAAGGTTGTCATGGTTTTTGCTGCAGCAACCAAGTTGCTTGACAGGAAGAACATATCGAGGGTTCAAGTTAAAGGGATTGTGTAGTATTGGTTGAGATGTAAGATTTAACTTTTAACTTGTTTGCGAGATACTTGAAAACTACTTATATATACATATATATATATATATATATATATATATATATATATATATATATATATATATATATATATTATATATATATACAATGCCAAAGAACATAAATATATAAAAACATATATATATACAAAAATAAGATTAATGCAAAGTTTATTTGATGAAATTGGGTTTGACATTCTGAGATATCCAAAACAAAGTAAAACAAAGCAATTTTAACAAAAGGTGGGTCCAACTTTTTATTGAGATCGCTTTGTTTTAGATATCTAAGCCATTTCAAAACCAGTTCTCATAAAAAACAACAACATTGAATTCCTCTTTTTAGAATGATATGCTCTTCAGCATTTCGCAAGTGGTTTCTAAGTTCATGTATCTCGCAATAGGTTTGATAGGTTAAACTGAATCCTCGTTTCAACCAGTACTATACCAATACCATCCCTTTCAATGTCTTTAACAATACAACGGGGATCTGCTGCTAGCTCTGCTGTATCCACAGTAAGGTGCTGTAAGAGAAATAACATTGCTATTGTATATCACAGGCACGTCGAGATGTGTAGAGGGCTTTGGGTAGTTTTACGTCGAGACCATGCCTTTGTTTGCCGGTTGCTCTGGTTACTTTAAATGTCTTCAGCTTGAAGGACTTCAGTCTGGAAGAAAGCATGTTGTAGCTATAATTAGAGTTTGTTACATTCCCCCCCCCCCCCCCCCTCTTCAGAAAGTGTTTCCTATACAAGGAGGGGTTGCTGAACTGGGCGGGGATCTAATGACTGGGCTTGTAAGTCCATGGTTCATACAAATTCTCCTTGAATACCAATTATCTACTACCAGCAGGGGGAATCAACCACAACACATTGTGTTAAGGGAGGAGCGAGGGGAATTAAGTCATCAATTCAATCCCTCCGTTGAATTCAAGTTCAATACAATGATAATGTATACAAAGTACCTTCTGGAAGAGTAATAGACTCAGGCATGTTGTACGTTGATCGCCGAAACAATAAAGCATGGTCTTCTTTCTCAGTCACACATGGGACAGGGCAGACATACCAAAACTGTTTAATTGAAATAGCTATTAAAATTCAACCTTGCTGATTTGTTCCTGAGACAGTCTATAGGGATCCTTTCATATATGACTCTATCAGCTGGTTAGACGGACTGCTAACATACACTGGAGATATTCGTATGACATGAAAAAAAATATATATAATGTCTAAAATCTACAAAATGAGTCAATCAACAGGAGCCCTGTAGAGAGCTGCAATCAGGGAGGTGGAACCACCTCCCTGTTGCAATCATGGCACCCTTCCTCTCCTATTATCCCTTCATATATTCGTATAAAATTCCTCTCTCCGCGCCAATAGTCGGCGCACTATCGATTTTGAACCTCACGCATGCAGGTTGTCATTTGTGTTTAGCGTATCCATAGGTGGGGATAGTGTATACTCGAGACAGAGTATGTCACGGGCGTGGTTGGATTTAACACTGATCTTCGTCGATTCGTGAATGACTGCTCGCTCGAGGTACGAGATCGATGTTTCTCTCGTCTGTGATTGGTCGTCCGGACTGGCCACTCACCGACCATCTTCATTCTGTTCAGGACATTAAGTACTTGGCTTTTTTTAGCTGTGTATGTTTGCATTTCTGTCTTCGCGTTACTCTCTTTAAAATTGGTATCGGAAGGTGTTTCGGAAGATATTGAGCTCCGGTTGTGATTTTGACGGTTCTCGAGTGGAACGATGAGAAGCCGTAATTTTGCCTCGCACGACTAGCAAATTGTTGACCCTCGCTTCGTCAGCCGATACACACGACGTCCAAGTATCTACGGTGGAAATCGTTATTACACCGGCCTCGTTGAACTAATCAACTCGTTCACCGGACATTACATTGTGTTGAATGTCGAATGGAGGCGGAATAAGGATCGCGGAAACGGTGACTTTAAAAATCTTGAATCCTCTCTCGCGCGCTGACAGAAATCGGTAACATTTAATTTTGGTTTTTAGACATTGCAAATATTGTTTATTCCTGAACAAAATACCCCATAGCAGATACCAAAATGGCCAAGCAGTCAATGGCGAAAGAACTCGGATCCAGGAAATTTTGGCAAGCCGTCATGGCAGAGTTTTTCGGCATGTTCTTCTTCATTTTCATCGGACTTGCGTCGACGGCGAGCTGGTCACCACCGAACATTCCCAGCCAGGTGCAAATCTCGTTCGCCTTCGGACTGGGCCTGGCGACATTCATACACGCCACCGCTCACATCAGCGGCGGTCACCTCAACCCCGCCGTCTCCGTGGCCTTCTGGCTGCTGCACAAGATCACACCGCTGCGATGTGTCTTCTACTCCATCGCCCAGTGCTTGGGCGCCATGGCCGCTGCCGGCATGGTCAACGTCTTAACGCCCGTCGCCGTCGGCAACAGGGTCGGGCCCACGACGCCGGGCGTCGGTGTCGAGGTCTGGCAGGCGTTTGTCATGGAGGTCTTGCTCACTTTCCAGCTCGTACTAGTCATCTTCTCCACGGTTGACAGCAAACGATCGAGTCCCGGAGGGTCGGGACCCCTGGCCATCGGTATTTCCGTATTCGTTGCTCATCTTTGTGCGGTCAGTATACAGTGACGATATTTCTTTATAATACTTTTATTTCCGTATCATTATACTATTATCTTATTTCTGTATCTTTTATGCTTTTCATCTGTAACCCCGTCCGTACTGAGACATGAGTAACGTGAAACAATGTAGAATCAATATGCATCAGTGGAAAAACCCACATCATGCAATTTCGTCCGGATCATTACGTAATATTAAGATTGGTGTTGTTGGATACCTCGATTTTTTTTTTTTACCTCGCGGTCATGCCCATAGACTAAACGAAACACACGGATAGTTGTTATCACAAGTTAACACGACATGTACATGAGTATACATTCAGGAATTAGTCGAGGACATGCTCAGTCACGCACACCCAGGCGTCAATTACATCCTGTCAACTGTCATTTAATATTTTATTACCGCATCAAATATGTAATTGGCTTGCTGAAGGCAACCATTACAATCACAAGCAAATGATATTCATATATATAGTTCTTCGAGAATTGCGCATGGTTCCCGCTGTCGTTATTGTGTTTTCGCGAAACGACAAAGCAGAAATTAACCGGATTTTCGAGTAATCTGAGCGAACATCCCTAGAATTATATTGTATGTATAGATTGATGCGTATGTGTATTCACACACTAGACACACAATAGAGAAGTCTAACGTCTTCATTATTCATACGCACTTTAAGTGAACACTGAAACAGTCAGTATGTCCGCACACATTGATGATGGTATTACGCAGAAAATGGTTGTTACCAATTATTCATTATTTCATTTTCTCAAGCATCATCATTACAAGGAGTTGATGTTATACCCCATCAAAATTAGGCCTACTTGGTTAAGCTGATGCCAATTTTCACTCAAGACTCATTTCCCCAATGCTACCCCCACCATCCGCCCGCACTAAAACCTGAAACTGATGTAGAAGCGAACATATTTGAGGGTACCGGTATATGGAAACAAAAACCAGAAACATCTCTCCAACTCTTCACTTTGCAACAGACGCTTATCGCTTATCGCAAGTAAACCTATTGCGCATGCTCAAGTATGTCAGAGCACGCAGTTCCGAGACAAAAATGAAGGTGCTCTTTGTTGATTGGTCAATAGTAGGCCTTACAACTTGCCCTTTGAAAGATTTATGATTATCTGCACTCTATTATTATTTTTTCTTACCGAACCAGGATGTGTTCTATGTCTTGTGACAACTGAAGTGGATATTCCATTAATTTGAAACGTAAATTTAGCAACAACGTGTTGAAAATGTGCCTCGGCAAAACGAGATATTGATAGAATGCTAGTAATAATGGTATATATATTCACTCATTACGCGAGTGTACTCTTTTAGAGGGCCCTGCCAAGATCGTGATCCGAGCACTGACAAATACATGTTTCCCTCATGGTTCAAAAGGAACATCACGCGGTCCAATCATGGACATACAACGATTCGTTGGAGGCCCATTGTCCAATGAAGATTCCGTTCAGTAAAGTTTGTTAACCCTTGCTGTGCTTTGTCCGCCAATCGGCAAGCACGCTGGAGAGCTTTCTTCGTCGATTGGCGCAGAATGGATGTCTGGAAACTAATTGTCGATGAATAGAGATTACCTAATCCACCTTGTCCATATTGTGTCACCATCTTTGCTACCTATTGAACTCGGGAACAATCACGATTACAGTGGACTCCCGTAATAACGAAGTCCTCGGGACTGGCATTTTCTTTCATCATTGATCGAAATCTTGTTACTACCGAAAAAAAAACAACAACAGCACAACAACAACAACAACAACAACAACAACAACAACAACAACAACAACAACAGCAAAACAAAAACAACAACCACAATGTGGATAATGTTGTCGCCTGATTTTTTTATTACGTTGTGACCAGGATCTCGTTATAACCGTGTTCGCTATTTAAGCGGGATTGTACCATGGCTATACATCTGAGTAGGCTTGCAACTGGAAGGATTAATGGATGCTTAGAAAAAGGTTGTCAAGTTAAGCTAAGGTGCCTGGGGATGTAAAGGGTTCATAGGATCTCCGATTTGAGCGCTAGTCCCTGTATAGCGCATGACGTGTTTATTCTTTTCTGTCCTTTAGTGGTCAAAGCCATGAACTTTTTGTGACATGATTACACATGTTGGCAAATTCACTCCAATATCCGCGATTATTGTGAGGTGTCGCGAATTAGCAGACAGCAAGGACGAAACCGAGATGGGATGATATGCATTGTTACATTGCACACACACACACACACACACACACACACACACACACACACACACACACACACCTCTTTCTATTTTCCTCCGTTGGCATTCGTGTGCCAATATGGTTGGCGCTATTTATTATCGTTCATATTTAAAGAAATAAATCGATCTCATCTTGAAGTAGTTGAATCTCCCTCTCCTTGCTTTAGATGTCCTCATAATAACAATTTATATTTTTATTATCCTCTTTCTGTCCGTCCGTCCAACCCGCTTTTACAGATACACACCGAGAAACAACTTTATTTCAATTATGATTTACGACATGGCAATAAAACTATCTTCGAATCATTATGACGTCTTGGATCGCATCCAAAAGAAAAATGTAAAAAAGAAAAAGAAATGAGAGAAAGAATAAGAAAATATGTGTGGGATGGCAAAGACAGAAACGAATTTGATATGCTCTCATAATGTAACTGCACTTACTAGGTTAGGGTTATCAGAAGGAATCTGAAAAACATTGGACAACGGATACAACACTCCGCCTCTGATAGTTGTCTAGGGACCTCGTGGACCTCTTGCATGTGACGAGGAAGCGTACTTTATAGCGTGAAGTCTTCCTGAGAATGTTGATTGCGTTCGTAGCTGACATTGATGTCGTCTGCTAGACGGCTGATTCGGCGCGGTTGCCAATTATTGCATAGTTATGGGGTATCATCACCACTTCGTCTGGTGGCCACCACACAGCTTTTGTTTTTTGCTTTTGTTTATTTGTGTGCGAGTATTTTCTTTAATGAACGAACTGGCCCAATACAATAATGTACAATAATGTACTATACACACCTACAGGCTGGTTTTCACTTCAGAATTCCTGTTGATGCTGTTTGTGGAAAAATAAGTAAATGGGGCCTTGTTGAAAAATGACTTGCCCCAGACAAGACTGATACCAAATCACGCGATTTCACATATAAGTGAATCAATTGTTGTGATTACTTAAACATATGCTAATTAAATGTCTCCACGAGGGAGCTCATGAAAATAGATGTCTCCATAGGAGAGCTCATAGAATTCCACGCAGGGGCCCTCTATAGCGATAGGGACTTACGCCATGCAGGCATATCATGATACAATAATCTCGCGTGTATTTTTCTCAGCTCGAGAAAGAGTTAGTCTTTTCGAAACATTTTCGAAAAAACAAAACAAAACAAACAATGTCGGGGAAAAAAAGCCTTTCCAAGGCTCCCGATACATTGTCATGCTCTCATTATGACTATAAGGAAGCTGTCGACACCTCTCATTAAATTTATTTCCTGGAAAAAAAAAAAACACGGCCGTTCTACCTATTTGTCTTTACTGTTTTTTAAGGGGAGGTGGGCAGTGGTGTCATATTTAGCTAAAAATGAAAAAAAAAAAGAAGAAGAAATGAATGAAAGACAAAATAACCAGTGTGTCCATCATCTTTTGTCATCATGTATCGCTGTTGATTCGGCAGAGTATGATTTGCTGCATACGTTTAACACGGTAGTACCCTGTCACAATAAATATTGCTCCAGAGATCCGGGAGCAGGAGAATGCAAAAGCGACACACACACAAAAAAAACAAACATTCATTTTCTGGCAGCGTTCCAATTGCAACATTAGACTCGCTCGTCACTCGACAGGTGTCCTGTTTTCATATTACCATAGTTATCACTCACTCTATGGATGGTGGTTTGAGCATCAAAATGTGGATCACACCGGTTGCTGTCTGCGTTCTCTTTACTCCTATGTTATGTTGAATCAAGGAGTTACATGGGTGAATCGATCTACGTGCACACTGACCTGGTATGAAGTAAACATAAGACGACCCGATTTGGTCATCTTCACAAATTGTTTTCTGAGATTTCTGTAAACTTCTGCTGTATACGTCCTTCTTCATTCCTTTCCTCCCAACTGCCCAAAATTCGCTACAATTTACATTCTTGACTTAATGGCATTAAGAATGACAAGGGTAAGGCCATTCACGATTTTAGATATTTACCTATTGGCTTTTGTATCTCTCTTCTTTTTTTTTTTGGGGGGGGGGAGGATCCCTCCACCTCTTGCGGGAACGAAGTGAATAATGTTGTGGCATGTGGAAGAGATGCAGGAACATAAAGGGACATCGTTATCGTATGAGGGAAAATATCTTAATATATTATACTGATTGTAGACACACGTACCCTACTCTCGCTTGCTCCACCCAGGACCACAATAATGCGACTCTTCTGCGAAAGCGATGCCAAAAATAACATATTGGGCTTTCAAATGTATATCCATAGAGCTGCCATGTTTTCCCTGATTGGCGGGAGACTTCTTAAATAATGATATTAGATATGTACCTGCCTCTCTTGACAAGATCTTACAAAAGTCTCCGAGATTGTTAATTATGATTATTATTATTATCAATTTCTTATTCCAACTGCCGGTATCTTCCTATGTATGCTCTATGGAATTTCCCCGATGAAGATGTTTGAATACTGGTACAGCCAAGAGTGAGTTAGGTGAACACGTTATAGCTAAACAAGTCAGGACATAGATAAATGATTCGCTGATGAAACAATCACATTGTAAGCACAATGTGTGTGTTTATACACCATATTATATTATATCATAATTATATACATCACATACATGCGTGTGCGTCTGATGTGTATACCCTGGAGGGGGGATGTGTAGGGAGATACCATACATAATTATGATGTCACTTGTGTGTCTAAGGGAGTATGTGTCTACACCATCAGCTATTATCTGTGTCACCCATTCCTTCTCCCCTCAACGTCTCGTCGCTGCTGCCCCCTTGCTCCAAATTCTTCTTTCGGTCTTCAGACCATTTAGTGACGTGAACGTGTATTTCATGATATGTAAAACTTATCTCATCCGTATAGCTTTCAGCCCTCTGGTCTATTGCGCCCAGTAATCTGGTTACGGAATTATGCACGGGGGTAGGCTCAAGCGCTGCATTTACTCACTGGTGTGGGGATCCTGATGTAGATGTACTGTAGACCTCATTGTCGAGTTGGAAGCTGTAATGTGTCAGCTCTTTCTGAATCTCGTTACACACACTTAGCCCTATCGAGGCACTTAACCACTACCTGTGATTTCTCAGGTGGACATGGGTCGAACTCGACCTCCTTTTCTATAGCTGCAAGTTAGAGTTAACGATTCGCCCATGTGAGCCTTCTCGAAGTCTGCAAATACAATAATGGATGAAGTAACAAGGCATGGAAATGTTGCCTCTACTCTCATGTACAGTTTATCGCTAGGTCCCAATAAGACCAACGTGCTTCCCGCAATTCAGAATGACGTATAGTATTATGACAACATCTCTTGGATCGCCGTATGAGAGAACATGATCTCGATAAATTAAACCCATACAGATCTGTCTTTGGACAACCACCCAAAATCAAAGACGTTCTAATTGATTTTTAATACAGAAGTGTACGGTAAAGAAAAATTCTAAGGATACTTTGTTTCGCTATGTTAGATATTACTCAGCGCTATTTAAAATCTGCCCTGGTTTTACGTGCACATCCACATGTATGTTCTATTCTGCGATATATACCATTTCGGCCTGAAGTTTGTAAGAATGGCATAAGCATGGCTATATAGTTATGATGATGCACTGTACAATGGCATGTGGCCAATAAAGCGTGATGTTTCCTTGATAGTACTTACAGCTCAGAACTTGATCTTGCGAGAGAGGATAAAAGTATCATTGAGAAAAAAAAAATACAGTCCGTACTCATATTCAAATGTTTTGTTGTTGCCGGCCAAATACCACATCTTAAATGATTTTCTTCGTTCGACTTCCTACAGGGCTTTTTATAATCACAGTTAATTGGAGAAAAGGAGAGTCAAAATCTAGAGGCTTTTGCTTTCCTGTTCACTTTCTCTGTAATTTCTATGATCTCTCTATTTCTTTCCATTCACGATATTGTTTCACAGAAACCGTTTACGGAGAAGGTTTTTATCTTTTTTCCTGTTTCAAATGCTGGCGCCCGAGTTGTCTTGTAATAACATGACTGCGACGGTCCGCATTTGGTGATGTATACCATTCGCAGAAGTCTGTCTATCGTCCGGGACCTCGCAATTCCTCACAAATGAGGATTCTGCTATTCGAAGTTGAGAATGGCCACGCCATTGCCCGAGGTCATTCATCCTCCGTAATGGTTCTGGGTCAGAAAGTGCAATCCATTTAACATAATGCAGGCCATTTTGGCCACATGTGAGTGGCGTAGTTACCTACATATTGTATTATACCTCCACGAGGAAAGAGCTTTTACCCCGTTGAACATCGTGCAAAATGAAGCGCACTCTCGCACGTACGCAAGCTGATGACGAATGCAGTCCGTTCCTTCGGAGGACGAATTCACGACCATCTTGTCAAGACGCACGGCGGCGGAATGTTTACGAATCTGAAATGTACGCAATGGGATTATCAGTTTATTATGGGAGACATGAAGATTTAATGCCAGAAAGACGAGAGGCGTGCCGTCGTCAGGTTCTGTAGGATAAGCGATTCTTTCAGTCTCCCTCCAGGCCCGAAGAGGAAGTGGGTGGCACATGTAAACAGATGGAGTGACTGTATGTGGCAAACATTTCATGCTATTAAGTCGAATTCAGGAGCATCGAATTGGCATCTTTAATAAAACAATACCATTTCGATACAGTGTTAATTGCATTAAATGAAACAAAAGACCAAAAGTAAAGATGATTGTTGTCATACAGAATCCTACTTTTAATAGGAGCCAAGAATAATACTTTGTTACTCGTCAACCTATTTTATACCATGTATACGGCGAGTTGAGTTGATTCATAGCTCCACCTTTGCCCTTTATTGTTTTGTTGGTTAGGTTTTTTTAGTAAAAGAAATTGTCGGTAAGCAGAAAGCATTTGATACACAAATAGGATGTAATAAATATAACCAGTGGTCTCAGGGGTACTCGCTCGCAACATCCACCACCAAAAATGCCCCCATCCCACCAACGCCCTCGCGAACGTTTATGTCCTCGTAAAAGAAATGTTATTCTGCAAAAAGCATTGTAAACATTGTTGCGGAACAAAATAAAAGAGAGAGAGCGCATCATTAAAAAAAAAAAAAATAATGTTCGCGTAATATTTTGCTGAAGTCAATGCAAAACTTTCTCCAAAATAATATGAGGGACAACCTGTCTTTACGCGCAGAATATGCTCATAAATGCCTCATGATTATTATAACCAGTGATAACAGACATTATATGAGTATAGGTCATACCTACCTGCTGGTAAAATGGTAGATGTATACTTATCCGGCAGGTGCCAGCAAATTATCGTAAACGAATATAATAACATAGTCAGGGTGGCGAGTAATACATTAAAATTATACCATTCCGAATAACCCTTTCTCTATTCCCTTCAGTGCGCTATCTCTCCCCTCCCCCCACTCCCTCTTTCCATCCTCCCTTTAACTTACCTTCTCTAAACCATTCTCATTCCCTGTGTCTTACACGGTTCATGTTATATCTATGAAGACGTACGTCTGTTTGGTTTGTTTGTTTGTTTGTGTGTCTTTCGTCATACCAGGATCGCTCACACTATAAGTACTTCAGTATGGAGTGTTGCATGAGTGATTTACATCGTTATATTAGTCTGTGTTATACGTCCGTGACCAGAATGAAATATAATTGATAGCAGACACGAGGGCGTGATTGCACCCAAGAGAATAACGCGCGGATATTTTATATCATCAAGTGTTTGACGTAGATTATTACTGTCCAAAAGGGTTTCAGGCATCATAGATTTGATGATGATCCATGCACGCAATGTTAATTTCTTTTCTTTCCTTTAGTTTTTGTTTCCTGTTAGAAATTGCTTTGTCTTCTTATAGTTGCCATAGAAATGAAAGTGATTCAATTTTCATGTAAAGAAAGCACACGTGCACCATTGTGCACAAACACACACACACGCACACACACACACACACACACACACACACACACACACACACACACACGCAATCATCGAATTAAATGTTAGTGGATGTCATTTTACACTACAATCAACAAGCTCACAAAAGATGTCTTCTTCGACACCCAAACTACTCTTGTTGTCCCGTCCACTGAAGATGGGACCCAACATGCGTTCGTCCGTTATCCGTCCGCCATATTTTACAAATGTCTAGGTAATTGGCATACAAACATTGATGTCTGATATAGAAATATCGTAGCATAACTTTGCAATCATTGTGACCTAAGGGTAAGCTTGAACAAGGGTATACGTACATGCCGAGGTCACAGGTCAAAGAGTTTACTTGCATGGTTCTCTTGCGACAAATAACTATAAAATGCAACAATTATAGCTTCATTTTGATCAAACTTTGATTAGACATCATCATGACTTTGATATCCGGCATACCATTCCATGAAACTCACCATCCGCATCTTATTATTGTGATCGCATATCGTTTTGTTACGGAGAATCACACTGGTTTGCTTCTTTTCTTAGAGTTGTCAATCTAGCTTTTGGACATTTATTCCTATCCATCTAATTCACATTAATGTGTTGTGCATTCAAGTTTATCCCGGAGGTTAGACGCAGTCGGGTATATTGCCCTGCATGCACGAATGATTTTTCAGTATGCAAAGAGGGGAAAGGATGAGACAATATTATATTTAAAATTATGTATTTTCTGCTCCAGCTCGTATTAGTGTGTATATGAATGGCTACAAAGTCGAGATACTTCGTTTCTATTTAGTTTTCAATTACTATACATGCTGAAATAAAGAACGAACTGTGTATGCCAGTAATCTCTTGACTTTGGTAATTGAATAAACGTCTGCTGAATAAGCCATTGACAGTATCACAGGAAAAGAATGTCCAAATTTTGACGAGTTTAAGGGGAATTAAAGCAAAGTGTACATGTGGATTGAGTGATCGAGCGCAGAAAGGTTAGTGGAACACATCCTGACATCCGAGTGAAAGTTTGCGAGGAAATTCGATCAATCCGTTAAAAAGTTATGAAGTCATCTTGAAACTATCGCTGGATGAGAAGGCCACGCCGTTATGAGACGTCTAGCATGGACAACGATATAAAGAAAACTTAAGACTGATATTTTCATCATGATATCACCAATAGCATACGTCAGTAAAGCAAATGAAATGTTGCGGAATTTTCTTTATATATTCTTTATATCGTTTTCCACGCATGATGATTAGATGTCAAATTGTAATCTTCTCATCCAGGGATGACGACACCAAAAACTTTAAACATTTACAACTTTTGAACGGATAATTATTTTTTCCTCAAACTTTCACTGATGTGTTCTACTGTGATATTGCTGCGTTCACTCAATCCACATGTTGTATATCTGGGTTTCATCCTCGATGACTGGCATAAAGCTTACAGCAGAACCGGGTTCACGTGGATGTCTACCTCAGCGCGGGAAACACGCCACGCCCAATTGCAGTCAAAGGCATCATGTTCTGCATACATGCTGCTTTGGCTTGTTGTTCTCCTCGTTTTTCCCCCTTCGCCAGATCGTGCTTGTGATTATCATCTTTACCTCATGGTGCGAATGTTAATTCCATACATGTTCCCTCCGTTCCTTGCCCAAATTTTGACATATTTTGATGTGGTTCACAACCGGGTCATTGTGACAAACGCGAAGATAAATGCAGTTTATATATCGACTAAAACTCTACCCCACCCTTGCATCACTGTTTGGCATGACATCATTATGTTATAGTATGTCTCAAAGGTTGCAGGTCCCCCTTTTTTTGTCAACTAATGATTCGATCGTGTCAAGCTATGAAGACAAATGTGCCAGACACCATGCAGATGTTATCATCTCACTGTTTGACAGAATGTTTCCTCATGTCCTGCCATGAGTAAACATGGAAGAACGATTGAATCTCTGTTTATTTCCTCTGAAACCATTCGTCATATCATAGTAGATATTGGCGTTTGATCGTTATACATACTATATTATAATTATGTATATACCATAGTTATGGGTAAACTTGGCCACTTGTAACGCGCTCGCGGGGGGCCGAGTTTACCCGCTAGGCCGAGTTTACCCATAAGTACGGTATATATAAATTAGAATTGTGATGCGATAACAAGTGCACTCTTATGGATGTGGAATCAGAAAGCTAAAGTCATCACAAATCCACTTCTGCGGACAGCGATAATGAGTCTAGTTATAATCGTTGTCTAGTCATAGTCAACATCGGCTGCTCCACCATGCTAATCTGGCTATGATTATTATTCAAACAGTTGTCAGTTTTTTTCCAAGGATGCACAAAATAATTCCACACGTGCATTTGTGTCTTTGATGATCGGGACTTAGCCGCCATCTTTCTGAACAGTCTGAAGATTTGTTTTCAACGTAATGTTGAAGATTTGTTTTTTTCTTAGCCCGTTTATTCATTCAAATTAAATGAAATGTCACCGAAAAATTACAGCGTAATGTCATAAAGAAAAGTCCATCCCATCAAGAAGTAATTTGTGCAAAAATGTATGCCTAAATCAGAGCTGTAAGCTGTGAAGGTGTTTGAAACTATACCCTCCTGGAAAGACGATTTTATCACATTTCCGGTTAATTCGACAAAATAAAACTGATATGTATGAGAGTATACCATTTAAGATGTCAGATTAGTGTCAAGTGATTTTGAGTTTTACCTCATTAGTCTTTGCGCAATTTCTATTCGCGCATCCCCGTATCCTTAGCTGTACCGCTAATTTAACTGGGGACAGCGAAAAGTAATTACCATCATACCATGTATAATCCTGATGATAAAAAATATCTTCCACAGAGAGTGGCTCGTCATTGTGCAATTATGACACATGAATCTATTATCTTTCTATCTTTAAGGCAGCATCAGTTTAGCACATATACTTCAAATAGTGTTATGTTTGAGTGGCGGCATTAAACCTGAGTTCGAAGTGAAAAGGACCATTGTGACTCCATTTCTCTTGAACGTCCTTTGGTATCAACATTAGCGTAATATGGAGCAGTTTCCATAATTCGCTTCTCACGACCATTCATGAACTCTACTCATCATGGCTACACACACAGTCACTGTCATGACTGTCTTGAGTGCGCTGTGCCGTCACTATAGAAACATTCTGTCTCAGCATGCTTTCCGGCACATTAGAAACATTACTGTTTGTCGCGCACACTCGGGGGTGCGGTAATTTCCACAATTTGGACGGATTCCTACAGGCGTACGGTATGTTGTCTCCAACTCCTATAGGTCCCTCTTCCAAAGGTTTCCCTTAGAGGGAGAATCCTTCTTACACCTTACCCGGTTCGGATTCAACGCGATTCAAACTATTACACACTTTTCTTGCTGATAACAGTTTGAAGTTGGCGCAAAATTATTATTTTTTTTTTCAGCTGGCTATTTCCCTGGGAAGGACGAGATAAACAAGAAGTTCGCTGTACTTCATTTCCTTCATTCTTTCGTTAATGAAGTATTTTGACATCGCTGATGTAGCTTCCACTACTGAGTTCCAGTGACATTTATATGGCGATAATAGTTTGATACTCAAGAAACTTTAAAGGTTGATGATTATGGTGACATGCAATGGTGATGGTGCTGATGATGATTATCATTTTCACTACCGTCATCTTCAATATCATGACCGTCATTGATATAATCATTATCAGCTTCACCATCAATATTACTCCGTACCAATCGTCCTCGTTATAATTATGATAAGACTGCAGAAGAAAATTAATGTTAGCCTTCTCTTTTCTCTCTTGGTGATATCATCTGTGATCATTCTCTACGCTGGTGTTTTTTTTTTTTTCTTCTTTAAATAAGCTTTGTACTCGTGTTTTTGAAATGCGTACCGGGCTTGTACATTAATTGCGCAACATCATTGAACACTTTGACACAATGTCGTGTTATTGTGTATTTTCATTATCATGCATGTACCAGGATCCTCAGTGAAGTCAGTTCAAAGCGTTTGGTCATTTTGTCATTGTCATACCAGAGGAGTTCCACCTCCCTGGACCCCGATTCATAAAACTTGTTATCAGTGACAAGTTGTGATAGTTGTTAGAAGCTACTGAAATTCTTGCATCTGATTGCCTAGGAGCAAATTCTGTCATAGAAATGTGGCAGTTGTCGCTGATAACAAGGTTTATGAAACAGGACCCTGGTCAGACATGCTATCTATTAAGGTGGGTGAATGGATCAGGCGTTTCAAGCTTTAAGTCCCGGTAGCTGAGATCCACAGAGTCACGTCTCACCGGGTCGTGAAGGTTGAGCAGACCACCCCACATCACCGCATGACTCGGGTCGAAGCTTCCTCGACAGTTATCCAGGAGCAACATCCGCAGACGGGTAGACACCCCCTGCTTTTGTCGAATCAAGATCTTTGCCGCAGTGAGCGACGGCAGGGCTTCCGTGAAATTGATTTTCAAAGTTTGTTTTTCCGAGATGTAGAAGTTTAGTTCTTTCTATCTTTCTTTCTTTCCACTCTATCCTCGCCTCGCGGTTAAGATTTTGGTTGCTGTCTCACAGTTTACGGATGCAGATTCGGAGGGGCGTATACGCGTGGAGATGTAGAGCCACGAATCTTGAAGAAAAGACTTTGGAAGTTGTCTTTTTTTTTGTCTCTGTTCTTGTTCCTTCGTCCGTGTTTTCCGATTGTGCGAGTGTACGGCTTTGAAACGCATGAAACAAAAGATCCTATGGTCCCTTCGACTCGCATGTATGTTGACATTTTGATAACTGCAACATTTAATGGCAAACAATAAATGCGATGAAAAAAAAATGATGCTGGTGCTATACACCACTTTGTAATTACGAGTGATCTTTAGAAGAAAATATCTGTACTAAAATAATGACTGGTGTGTTCAACGCGCAGTACTCCATAGCAGGGAGATTAGAAGACAATATTGAGACTTGCTGTTACACCCTCAACTCACATTCAAGAGAAATGGCATGAGGCCAACATTCTCCCGACAGAACGCTTCGGCTTCTTAAAGCAAATGTTGACGATAGTACTTTTGGCACACCGAACAGAGACCGTCCGACGCCCAGAGACATGCTTTCTTGAATAACTTGGGTGGACGTATAGGTAAAGCTACATTCTAGCTTCATTATCGCACATGTATCGGACTCGTTCTCGATCATGCTCATCTTTGAATAATAACGGTATCCAAACTGGTGAATGGACGATGACAAGGCTCACATAATGATCGGGGGGGGGGGGGGGGAGGGGAGGGGAGGAGACTCAAGGGTGAACCCCCCCCCCCCCCCCGAAAAACGGTACTTACAATATACCACTGAACACGTGCACCTGATTTGTATTTTCTTTTGTGCGTTGATCCTAATAAACTCGTCTCCATGGTCACTTTGGTTTCGCAATTTCAATTAGGTTTGTTTGCCCTGTTTACCATTTATATAATAGCTTGTTATGTTTTTTTTTTTCTCGAAGCATCTCTAAGTTCAGGAGAGCTATTGTAACATGACCAATATGAGGTCCAGACAGAAATATGAATGGAATCATAAGCGTGTTGTGGGCTTGTGGCATTTCGAATAAATACATGCACATCCATTTTCTTTTGTTTTTAAATCTACAGCAGTGGGTTTATAAAGGTCGGTCGTTCGCATTGCATCGTATGCAAGTGTCGGACACATTTATCCTGAATTTTACGCGAACTTTGCTCGAAAGAGAAAATAATCTTGATGTCAAAGAGTGGAATTAAGTCTTTGTGTTATACATTGCAGCAAATTTGATCTGGAAGTGAGGGGCATGAGGGGCACCAATATTTGCTTAGTCACGTGAATTTTGGACACCATCCTCGGGCGTCCATCCACTTCGGCCGCCACGACTGCATCGCGGGTCAATATTTGTCCACAAAATTTGTATACTAAAGATGGCCACCAAGTTGTACAGGGTACATGGTATTTATCAGGCTCAGTTGGGGTCAGTAATAGCAATCGTCCGAAAAAAAAAGTATTTGCTCTGTTTGAACTTGGACTTTGCCATAGGCGTTGACCAAAGTAATAAGGCACGATCTTAAAGAGTAAATCGCAACCCCCCTGTCCAAGTCTTACTGAATATTTAGTGAATTATCATAGGAGAGCAGAGAAAGATTCTTAAAATACTCTCATTATAGAAACTAGACAATTTATTGTGGAGATGTAAAAGTTCGCCGGCTTGTACGTCCCCCACATCAAATTGTTTTAGAGCTGCGGCAGTTTTAATTGTACAAAGTATAGGCTTTGGCTTGTTGGATTCTTTTTTTTTTTCGACGGAGGACGGTTACAGTTTCGTGACTTAATCATTTTATTTTTGTTTTTGTACAAATTATTGACAGAGAGAAAGTGTGTTTGTGTGTGTGTGTGTGTGTGTCATGAGGCAATGACGTCATTATGTCTAATTTGCATACGGTATTGATTGTGACCAGTGCCACTGTTTTGCTTGAAAATGTAAAAAAAAAAATAAATGTCATATTTCGTTCTTTAAATCAAAGAATAGAAGTTATGCTGATGATAATAGATAGCAACAATCGAATAAATGCGGTTGGCTGCGATTGTGGTGGTGGATCGTTGCGGTATGATTGTAGATTTTGTTTGTTGTTGCTGTTTAATTTTTATTTCCTTTGCAGAATGGACTATTCGAAACATAACCGCAGCAGGTGGAATGATTATTGTTGTTTCATAGATAATTCAACACATGATTTGTAACTAGTTGAATTTGGCGTCATGTGACATGACATTCATCACTTTTGTTACGGTACGGGTGTGCAATATATACTACGAATTTTGGTATGAGTGATCCATATTGTGATTACTATAAAAACTGGTATGAATTACATATACTCTGTCATATCATCATTCTATTCCAGACAATAATATCTACTCCAAGTGCACAGAATTATGATCATTACCCCTCGCGAAGTGAAATTGTACTTCGGCTAAACAGAACGGTTGTTGCGCATGATTTAATCTAGAATATTGATCGTGACCGTACACCATATCAGATAGAGCAGTGGATAAACGTGATCCCAAAGAATAGGCCTTCTGAAGGTCCAATCTCAAGGGTGTCCCTACTTACAGTGGGTCAAAACACTTGACATTCATTCTTAAGGATATTTGCGGCGATTAGTTTACGGGGTAATTGCTCATTTGCCAAAGATCGTTCTGCAAGGCTTCGTAAGGTAAATTTGACGGTGAAAGAGACAGTCGTTTGGTCTTATTTCATACATGTATATTATTATGGTTATACACCTGTGTAATATACATTCCAACAATGACTTGCATAGTGTTGTGATGGTGGTTACAGTAGTAGCAGTAGAAGAATGTATGGGAGGCTTCGATTTATCATCGAGTCGATAACCTGGTTCTGTAGCGGTTCCACATTACTTTCATGGATGTTTCTATATAGCTCGAATGTCCCGTTGATGAACCAAATTAGATAAATACGCGTAACTCATTTTGCTGCGGCGGGAATTCTTCCGAATTTCGTCCGCGCAGATTGATTGCTGCTATATAGGGATAGTGATCCATCGATGGGGCCATCACTGTCAGAGGAGCTGTGAAGGAGGATAGTGATGATATATTAAATGCAACATGATTGGATTTGAGAAGTATTATTGGTAACCACTGCCCAGGTACTATTTGGGTGCACGTCACGAGACCGACACCCACGAATCATACAGCCCATCACGAGTCATACAGCCCACGAGTTATACAGCCCACGAGCCATACAGCCCATGAGTTATACAGCTCACGAGTCATACAGCCCATGATTTCGACACTATGATAAGCAAACAAGGCACACGATATTGTGTTGTATCTGTCGAACTCGTGAGCTGTTCTTAGCTAGTGTCGAACTCATGAGTTGTATGACTCATAGACCTTATTTCAATGTCGAACTCGTGGGCTGTATGACTCGTGGGTGTCGTTCTCGTGGGATGACCCTGACTATTTACAGATGCATTTAAATTTTTTCAACACGTGGAGGTCATGCAGAAACCACGCAAACAAGTTAGTGTGTTCTGGTAGTTTGAACAAGGAGGTACTATAATCTACATGGGCGATATATTACCTTCTTGGTTTGACAAGCCCCCTGGTGAATGTCAAGCCAACTCAAAAGCCGCCTTGAAACTCAATGTAAGAGAAAAGTCAAGCGAAGAATTATGGTACATTCTGGACTGTGCTTTGACTAATTTATACTCAATCTCGAGCTCTAAAAAAAAAAAAAAAAAAAAAAAAAAATGCATCAAAATATAACGAAACATTCTTTGTTCCTCACTCGTGAAACAGTCATAAAAGGTATACATCTGAACTGACGACAATTTTTCCACTTTCTCTCGACGCTAAATATAGAATAGCATAACTACTGTAATAATGTATTCATTTGCTGTAAGTGATAGAATCAGATCAGGTTTGTATCATCTTCACGCACGTCATCAACACGCAATGCACGTTGCATTCTGCTCGTGCACTGTATAAAAATAATGTACTTTGCAATGATGTGATATGAGGGTGGAAACTCGCTGATCACGTGACATATTATATACCTACAATATACGGAGTGGACCCCACTTCAAATGACATTCACTAATAAATTTTACGAGGAAAGGAGATAGTTCGAGATGGAAATAGCACTCGTTCCGCAACAGAGGAAGCCTCGCATGCTTCATAAACTAAAATGTGGTGGCTATAATATTCCTACGTGAAGTGCATTCCGCGGGAAGATTGTGATCCACAGTCGCTTCAAAACTGGAGGATGATAGTACAGCCACTGGAACAAGACGTATTCAGAGAGTAATGGTAGAAATCAAACCTCCAAAGCATGTAAAAATCGCCATTCGAAATCACACATTCCCGCCGTCTTGATTAATTCGTTTCGCCAATTAGTGTAAGCTTGATGCCTCTTCCCCTAATTTCTAAATTCCATAGACCTCTTGAGACGCAAGGTTTACTATAATTTCGCCGTAGATCATAAACAAATCAAAGGAGATATAATGATGGGGCATGGGACTATAGATTAAAAAAAAGTGGAGCAAAGATGATTAAAAACGTATGCAGGGAATGCTATAGCTCAAATAGAATGAGAAATAGCCATAACATACGGCAGCGCGAATTCCCGTATTAACTCCATCCAATTTGAAGGCGGGACACGTATTCCCTGAATTTCAAAGGGACTTTTATTCTTGCGGCGTAAATACCCAACACACGTGCAGATTTTGCAACCGTATATAATCGGCCTGCATGCATGGACCTCTAAACGAGATGCGAGCAGGATCTACTCTACATTAAAACAACAACAACAACCTCTAGTTATACGGGTGCAACTTTGCATCTTTCACACAAGTGAGCACCTTAAAAGGTGCGACTTTGCACCTTTTAAGATTTTCCATGGTCTGAAAGGGGCAAAGTTGCACCCGTAGAGGTGATTCAATATAAATTATGTCACAATTAAACAAAGGTGCAAAGCTGGATCTATTTCTTTTTATATGTACATAACTTGCATAAAAACTTAGAACAATACAAAACTTAAGAAAAAATCGGAACTACAAATAACAAGTTAGGGTACTTCACAACATAATTTTATCATCCCTTGTTTTTAACACTATTTTATCGGACTATATCGACTCAAGGGCTATACCATGACGTTGCAGGTAAACTGCTTTCCTTCATATTGTGTTATCGCTTGCATACCGATAATGAGTTTGATGGACGTTATTCAATGCCTCGAAAGGGGATATGCTAACGTCATTTTGTTCGACCCGATAACGTTCTTTTTCCTTCCCTCGGAAGCATGAGCTGGCAAATCACAAAGTGATTATGTTCGATGATCATGTCATTCCGGGAATCATAGGCTGTCTACAATTTTTATCTGAAAACTTATCTTTTTTCATAGTATTTTCTCGTTTGTGTTGTTCACTTTCTTTTTTTTAGGCCTATCATTTGATGTGGATTTTTGTGTTGTTTTGTTATGCTTATGTCGAATTGCTTGGTTTGTTTGTTCAGGCGTAAGTGATGTACACGTTCTACATGCAGTCTGGATGCAGATGAATCGGGTAATCGCTGTTCAGTGAAATCGCGTTTTACACAATCTATGTTTGTTTGCCATACAATGACCAAACCACTTAATTGCTTATTTGGTCAATGAAAACTCGGACAAAGTCCTGTTCGTTTAACACCATACCATACCATACCATACCATACCATACCATACCATACCATACCATACCATACCAAGGCGACAGGAAAATACAGTAACGAGAGAAAGGGGGGGGGGATTACGAGGACTAATGTACTCTGGTTCGCCGTATAAGTTAACGCATAGAGATGTTGTGACAATACAATGCAAATCAATGCGACAAAGTTCCAATAATAATCATGATAATAATGTCTTCTTTATCCAGGGTATAGTAGCCTCTTCAGTGTTGCCATTGCTGGCTACCATAGGACATGCACTGCCATTATTATTATCCTAGCGTTGCCAGGTAGCCATTTATTCACCTGGGTCGAGAGGGACATAGTGGGCAAAAACATCTTGTCCAAGGACGTAAGCGCTGGGTGGGAATTGAACTCGGGCCCTCCGTTTGGGAATCAGGAGTCTTATTATCCACTATGCCACAGCACACCTAATATGAGACTGAGAGAAAAAAATCCACAGCGGTAGGCTAAACTGACAAAAGAAAGAAGAACTTACCCGTTATTCCTTTTCAACTATCGTAAAATCATACACCTGTCAGCTGTCTGATTGTTCGTTTGATAGATTTCTGTCATCTTTATTAAATCTTTTCTTCATTTTTCCTATGTTACAATAAACAATCTGCTTTGTTGGAACCTATTTTCTATGCTGCTTTCGTCACAACAAGATTATGTTATGGCTATTATTATAAAGGAAAGGTTACAGTTCGTTATACTGAATATCTTAAAGCGTAATAGCATCGTAATTCCGAAAGTTAAAAAAGTACGCACCTTCTTTTCATTTTCGAATAAAACGAACCTTATTTCATTTTCCGATCAACGAACCTTCGGAATAACGAACCTTCGGAATAACGTTTCAAAATAATGTCGGATTAACCAATCCTATTTCATTCACAGATTAACGAACATCTGGGTATGGGGAATTTACGTTTTTCGGAATAATGAGTCTTAATCATCATTTCAATTTTGGATGAACAAAGCTTCGGAATTACGAACATTACCTGAAGGAAATGCCTGAGACGTGTTGATGAATGATTACGAAGCCCTGTTTCACGAAACAATTTGCAACAACTGAAACCAAAGACATGCATGCCTGTACTATGACACCTGAACCAGCCATGCCACACCCAATCAGCTGTCAGCATTTGCGTTGTTACCATGGTAACTTTCATGGGTCTTAAACCAGTCCTCTTGAAGAAACAGGGCCATGGGCTGACCAATGATTTTAAAGCTTGTTGCAAGTCAAAAACCTACGAAACAAACAAAACAACCCTTAGAAAAAAATGCATGAACTAGTAAAATAAGTGGATTCAATAAGTAGAAAGAGTAAAATGTATTATTAGAAACCTAATGGATAGGGATAGATTCATGTAGATTAATGAATAAATATACAGGATATGATAATCATATAGTACGCATTGTTTTGAGAGCAGGGGTGGTATACTGAGCCCGTGGTATCTCTGTTTTAAGTCTGTTGTAACAAATAGGTATTCTGAACACCGTTTTAACTGTGTTGTAACTTCTGTTGAAAATTTTGTTTTAACTTTGTTTCAACAGTTCAACTTTGATGAATAACAACTCTCTACCGAGTGTTTTGTTATTTTCTTATGACTTTCACTTTCTTTTCTTTCTTATCTTAGATCAACTATTCCGGAGCAAGCATGAACCCCGCCAGAAGTCTGGGCTCGGCCGTGGTCGGAGGCGTGTGGACGGCTCACTGGGTAAAGAATCCTTTAAATAGCCTCCCAATCGTTGTGCATGGACTTTGAATTTCCTGAGTGATTCCTCAGCAGTATCCTAATCCCGATAGAATTTTCTTCCTGTTTGAATTCAGCTTTTCCATACCAGCATTAAATTTCTTCCTAAGAGATAAATTTAATCCATTTTCTTTCTTTTTTTTTTCTTTTTCTTTTTGCTCTTTCTCGATCTTTATTCCTGTTAGATCTAAAGTTGCACACCCTGACCCTAATAAACTTTTCTTCATGTTGAGTTAAGCTAAATGCGTGAATGCACGTACACTGCAGAAATGAAAACACAAACGTGGTGTCCATGCTATTTCTAATTTAATATCACTAACCCTTCACGTGCTCTTTTAAATTTTTCATTTCTTATTGCGTACTTTTTCATAAGGAATTCGTTATCATATAGCAAATGTAATTCTATATAATGCAACTTCATCCAAAATAATCCAAACGAGTTCACCCCTTGCCATGCTAAAACTAAAAGTATTCTCTACCCCCGTTTTAAAGGTAGCACAGAACATAATTATTTTCTGCCCTTTATGAAACAGACATTTCAATAACAAGACATCAGATTTTGAGTAAGTGCATGTTCAGGAAGATTATCACGGCACGCACTGTTGATGTGATAATGAAAAGCGATTTCATTCAGAATGAAAGGGAATTTCATAACAAGAATATATGAATCAGAGAGAGTGAGGGGGAGAGATGGAGAGAGAGAGAGAGAGGGAGAGGTTGGGGTTATTGATGGTTGGTGACCATGGTGACTGGCAACGAATAGGCAATAACCGTTTCTGGATCTGATGTATCTATTATAATGTATCTGTTACTTTGTCCAAGCCGACTTCCGGACATGAAGTCAATATTACCAGTAGTGATAGCAAAGAGCAAATTCACAGGAAACAACAACAGCAGCGGTTACTGTCACAGTCTTAGTATTCGTTCAGACATTATGCTTTTCTGTTCCTAGCCAATAAGGGTGATCACGTCCGTTATATTCCGAACGTTCGTTAATCCGAAAAATGAAAGACGGTTCGTCATTTCCGGAACACACAAAATCCCTATACCTTGGTGCTTGTTAATCCGCAAATAAGAAAGGGTTCTTTAGTTCGAACATTTGGGGCTTTTTCCGAAGGTTCGTTATTCCGAAAATGACATAAGGTTTGTTATTCCGAAGGTTCCTTCAAGCGAAAAGGAAATAAGGTTCATTAATCCGAAAAAATGAAAAGACGGTGCGTACTAATGAGTCTTCACAATTACAAACCTTATTACTTTTCGGATTAACAAACTCTCGGAATAACGATCCTCTTTTCATTTTTGTCTCGCCCACCGGAGGTGAAGGCGAGACTAAGGGATTCAAATGGCGTCCGTCCGTCGTCCGTCCGTCGTCCGTCACAAATGTTAAAGTTTACCTGCAAGACTCTCTTATGATGCATAACTTGGCAACTGTTACAGCAATGGCAGCCACACTTGGGTGATAGAAGCACTAGGGGTATCTTCATGTTATGGTATTGTCAGAGGTCATGTGATGAGATCAAAGGTCATTTGAGGTCATATATTAAAGGGTATGTGCAAGACCCTCTTTTCTATGTTAAAGTTTACCTGCAAGACTCTCTTTTGACAAATAACTTCACATAAGTTGCTTGGATTACAACCTAACTTGGGTCATAGATGCACTGGGGGTACCTTCATGTTATGGTGCCGTTGGAGGTCACAGGATAAGGTCAAAGGTCATTTGAGGTCATACGTTAAAGTTTTACTTGCAAGACTCTCTTATCACTCGTAACTCAACACATGTTGCTACAATAGCAATCAAACTTGGGTGATGGATGCACTGGGGGTACCTTCATGTTATGGTGCCATAAGAGGTCACATGATAAGGTCAAAGGTCATTTGAGGTCATACGTTAAAGTTTACTTGCAAGACTCTCCTATCACACATAACTCAGCACATGTTGCTACAATGGCAATCAAACTTGGGTGATGGTAGATGTCTCTTGGGAAGTTGAAGGTAACCACAAGGTCAAAGGTTACAGACAGGGGTCAACGAACTTTTAGGGCCCAATGTTAAGTTTTTAGGGTGCATTTCGTTTATGGCTCATAACTTTTGATCCCTTTGTCCGTTTGGGACCAAACTTGGATGGAACATGTCCCTTGGGGAGATGAAGGTCGTCACAAGGTCAAAGGTCACAGACAGTGGTCAACAAACTTTTAGGGCCCAATGTTATGTTTTTAGGGCGTGTTTTGATTGTGGCTCATAACTTTTGATCCCTATGTCCGTTTGTGACCAAACTTGGACGGTAGATGTCCCTTGGGGAGTTAAAGGTCATCACAAGGTCAAAGGTCACAGAAAGGGGTCAACAAATTTTTAGGGCCCAATGTTAAGTTTTTATGGCGCGTTTCGATTATGGCTCATTACTTTTGATTCCTTTGTCCGTTTGTGACCAAACTTGGATGGTAAATGTCCCGTAGGGTATTGAAGATCACCACAAGGTCAAAGGTCATAAGCAGGTCAATTAACTTCTGGGAGTTATAAAAAATATTAATTCCTTGTACGCGAATGGGCGAGACACAATTTGGTGATTGCCTTGTTGTTAAAAAGGAACAAGTTTTTTTCTTTGTTTTGTTTTGTTTTTTGCTTTTTTTGGCTTGAATCTTCAAGGACTTTCCAAGGAGAGCATGACTGTCATTTCAATCTGTTTTCAACCTCATAATCATGACCATCGCTGCAAATGAATGAGTGAATCAGTGAGTGAATGAATTAATGAATAAATGAATGAATGAATGAATGAATGAATGAATGAATGGACGAACAAACAAGCGAATAACTTGAGAGACTTGAGTAACCTTCATGAAAGATATCACTCTTTTTTTTTTGTTTTTGTTGTTTGTACATGCATTTTGGGTGACGTATACTGGTATAGTCTCAGCTCTTTTGATAACGTAGAATTTCCCTATTGCGCATGCACCGTCGTACGTGACCCTCAGCATCTATTGAACTCTCTATCTACGCATCCCTACGACACACTATCATTTTGTGTCCTTAATTCTTTAAAGTATTAGGTTTGACTTTATTCTGCAATCAAAATAACCATATGAAAGGTCAAATGAAACCTTTGATATGATTGTCATATTCTATATTACTTTCGTCAGAGCCGACTAACTAGGTGGGTTATACCCTCTTGATTTGTGTCCTTTCGTTTATCAATGCTATAGACTTAGGTAAAATTGTGTCCTTCTGCTTGTTTCTGAATAAAAAAAAATAAATAGAAAACTTCATACATTTCGGGTCATCGACTCTTGAAACAGCTACGGTCATTTTCGCGGAGCTCTATATCATGGTATTCCTGTCACTATTGGCCATTTTCTTGATGAAGTTCTAGGTTGCATTGACCGAGAACGAGAATACAGTGATAATTGTTTCGACCTTGTACCAACCTTTGGGGAACTGTTAAACGATTGCAGTGTCCAATAAATAATGTTCCTCAGGCGTAATCGAGTCCTTATGAAACGCGTGTTTCACATCGAAGACTAAAAACTTAAATTGAATACGGTCTACAGTTGGATTGTTGATGAATATATTATGATGGTGTTTGGAAGCTGACGCGAAATTAGGCCAACGACCTTACAAAAGAATGGAAGGAACAGAATCAACTGGTCTATAATGTGACTGAAAGAGTACCGCTGATTTGTCACAGGCATAATATTTTGATTTGTAGCCAGTGCTCAGTCCCTTGGAAAAACTCTATATTTACGGTGAGTTTTTCCCAGGGATTGAAATGGTTTAAGGTCAATTCTGGATCACTAATGCCAAAAGTAACCTCGGAGAACACTACGTTGATCAAAGACTCCGAAACAAAATCGATACAACATCGGTTTAGATTTGAGCGCAGTTATCACATTTGAACATTCATGACGTGAAAAATTATGTCCGATGAAGTACAACCAAGTTGAGCGCATCACGAGAGTCAACTCGGATGAAGTTCTATTCCGAGCATTTTGGCAAAGCAGTAAATATTTGCCTTCAACCAAAAATCAGTCGTAGTTTGCCGAGAACTCTACATTTCTTCCCTGCGTGAAATGCCACTTAGAACTCATGTTTCCGGAAAAGAATGATAGCTCAATGATTCAATTAAAACCGACTAATGGACGGCATCTATAGGTTAGTGATTTTTTCCCCAAAGAAAATGAAACAAAAAAACAAAAATAAAACAAAACAAAGTTTTTTTTTTTTTTTTCAGGTGATCATGATGGCTTGCCGACATTCAAAGGGTCGTATAGCGTCGAAATAATAATAATAATAATAATAATAATAATAATAATAATAATAATAATAATAATAATGATAATAATGATAATAATGATAATAATAATAATAATAATAATTTATGATAATAAAAGTAATAGAAGTAGTAGTAGGAGTAATGATAATAATAACAACAATATTATCATTATTATTATAAGTATTATTATTGTCATTATTATCTTAGATTTCACTCTAATTTTCAATGAATTCATACTTCGCTTCCAGTGTTTGTCTTTGATACATTGAAATCCTTGTGTGTGTTGGGGGGGGGGGGGGATGGTGATCGCAGGCTACATCATTCACCGACGTTATAGCTAACTTGGGAGGGAATGTACTCCAATTTTTTTTTTTCCCGGAAAGAATTGATGATGGAGTGAACCACAAGTCCCCGGAAAATATGAGACGGGGTGGACTACTCACAGCTAATTGTACTAGCTGCACACTCTAGCTTTGAATACGGATCTAAGTACGTGAGAGGAAAAAAAAATCATTTCATCAATGCAGTAATTCTATACAAGATGTAAAGATTGATTACAATATCTATATATACATTTCGAAAAATCTTTCTCTTTCTCTCATTATCGCAGGTCTATTGGGTGGGACCGGTGGTTGGCGGACTGCTCGGAGCTGTCATCTACGACTTCGTGCTCGACCCCAACGTCAACATCAGACGCGTGAAGCGGTGCGCCACCTTCGAGTACGGTGACGAGGACGACTACACGACCTCCGACGAAGTGAACCTGAACACGATGCCGGCGGAGAACAAGTAGAAGCTCCCTCGACAACGCGATGGGCAACGTCCCGTTTTGGTTGGCCAGTGATGGATTGTTTTGGTGTTTTTTTTTTTTTTTCCAAACTGCACTGAAGACTGTTGTAACTATGACGACTGTTGTAATTATGACGACTGTTGTAACTATGACGACCATTGTCGTTTGTCGCTATAGGACATTGTGGAAGAGCGTGGCATGAGTTGCTATAGTATATTGTATTTTGGTTTGCCCGTTATTATCATTAAGCCCCACCCCTTCGTTTATTTTTAACTAGTTGTTTTATTTGTTTTACTTGTTTTCAGTGATCTCTAACGCGCTAGTATGAAAAAAGTATGCAGAAGAAAAAAATATCAAGCACTATTATTCCAAAATCAAAATTAAGGCAATCTTTAAAAAATGTTCCTCATGGTGTATATTATAACCTTTTTTATGTTCCTTTTTAAAAGTATATGCTGCTGTGTGGTAATGGGGCGCTGTTGCTCAGTGTTGGATGATTTTAATTATTTTTAGAAAAGAGATAGGCCATGGAGCTTTATATGGATTTTGTGTTTGCCGCATTAAGCATGTTAAGGTTTTTGTTAAGTATTCCTAGCCCGATTTGTGAGGCTAATTAATCTGTTGCATTCGAGTTAGACTTATTTCAAACTTATATGGATGCGACTCATATGATAAGTACGTGTACGTACAAATTGTAAACAGCCAGTTCCTGAAAAGTTGCGCGTGCCAAATTTCCGAACGGTTTTTGCGGTATTGTGTATATATTTTTATAATGTTCTAAAGTTGAATGAAGGATTGAATATGACCCCGCGAAGTTGAGTTGTATATAGTATACTGCATATGATGTTAACAGCCATATAACGGATGTAGATGCTTTAATGAGTTCGATATCTTTCGATACCATTTTGTAAAGCTCTTGCTTTCTGCTACTGAACTCCTCTCCTTGAGTCGGATTACATGAATGCCAGATGAAGGACTTGTACTATCATAGCAATGACACATGGCCGCTTATTATTATCACGGTCAGAGTTACACTTTTTGTTTCTCGAGATGGTGATGTGATTTTGCCTCGCTTTTGTATATCATCCATATTCCTCACAAATGTCCATGCACATCCCCGCCCCCAGGAAAAAAAAAATGTTATAAGTATACTATTTTTCGACATATTTTATTCCGAAGGTATTCTGTTTCATGTTTCTTCTTGTCCTGCTTCTTCGGGGTTCCCCCCTCCCCCCTTCTTCTTTGTCTTTGTAAACGGAAAGGACTCAACGAGATATAATATATGGTTTTTTTTTGTTTTTTGTTTTTGTTACCAAATATCAGCTTTCACTGTGCAGGAATCTTTCAGTAACTAACTACTAATGTGCATAAAATCGGAACACTGCACATGTATCGATTATGTGTTAAACGCTTAGTGCGTAATGGCTGAAAATTCCAGAACGTACATAGATAGTTGCTCACGGATAGAGGGTATTCAGTACATCTATTTGTTCATTCACAGTTTTGGGGAAATGAGTTATTTCTAATGAGGTCCTGTATTTCCAAAGTGACAAAGTGGTTCTGATCTCAAGGCAATACCATCCGAAGTCAGAATATGACTAAAAAATAGATCTAGGTGTGGTTAGCTTATTGGGAAACACTTCCGATATTTGTATGATAATTAGTCTTCTCTTTCTCGTGAAATAGAACCCTCACCTGTTGTTGCATTGTTGCCATGGCAACTGTAGAAAGTGTAAGTTGCTGTTGTTGTTAT
The DNA here is from genome assembly GCA_033980235.1 of Diadema setosum. NCBI lineage: Eukaryota > Metazoa > Echinodermata > Echinoidea > Diadematoida > Diadematidae > Diadema > Diadema setosum. The sequence goes on along the minus strand of CM067066.1, from coordinate 19,395,636 downwards.
TAGTGTTCGGTGTCAGGGCCGTGCATTTTTGTTCTATTATCACGTTTTGAATCCTCAGCAAAGTCTTTGAACAAAAGAACTTTATGCGATATCTCAATAACTGATTAGTTGTGTTTTGTTTTTACGTCTCGGTCAATAACAATATTTTCGCTGAGAATTAGAGAGTTAAAGAGTGTCGGGGGTTGTCACAGAGCACAAATTACGTGAACTGGTATTTTGCCCTTTGTGCCTATGTTAATACTATACAGTATTTACTAGCAATTTTTCACTAGAAATGTATAGATATATAGTACAGCAATGAAATACAATACATGTACGGAAAGAACGATGTGAGCTTGTAAAAAAGAAAAGAGAGAGAGACAAAAATAAATAATTACTAAAGCAGATCAGTGACGTCATCTTCGGATGACGCATTTTTCAGGTAGCCTCCTCACAGACCGAACTTGGGATTCTACCTTTGCTGGTAAACTGACTTAAAAAAAAAAAAAAAAAAAGATAAATGAAATGCAATATGCTTATGTACATCAGTCTACGCCAGTCTGCTTCACTACCTTCCTCACAGTTCACTGTCTAATTGAAATGGTATTTTACTGCAAGACGATGCCTGAAAACGTTTACTGTATAGGTAAGCAAGTCGGTATGTGATCACTGATTAAACCGAAAAAGGAAGGTGCGTTTTGCTTGTGGAGTAATGGTCCTAAAATACGATGATCAAATTTCTGCGAACAACCAAAGCAAACAGCTACCCATCACCCACTTTAATAAAAACAACAACCACACACAACAGATCATCATTTTCTTTTTTCGCAGACTTTTTAATGTTCTAGAAATTTGAAATACATGTACAAGTATCTTACTAGTTTGTTATAAAAGTCATGGAGTCATATGTTTGGTAAACCGCATTTTTTTTTTTTTTTTTTTTTTGGAAAGACAATGGTCTCTTGATAGACGCATATTTTTCAAAACGCCATTTCAGGTGAAGTCAAACAGTCGTTCGCTGCTCCGATCATTCATGTGAACATCGTCCAGTATTACCATGGTTACTCCAACAACTATATTCATACAGATTATCATCATTTGCATTCGTAATGGTCAATAGGTGGACTGAAATCAAGTTTAACGTGTTTAAACACAATTTGATCGCAGGAACCACTATAGGGCCTAATTAACGCTTTCGAACATTGAAGTTGTTTTCGAATAGAAAAAATTGTACGCGTGTTTACAAGCCCGAACCAAGTGAAATTGATAAGTTTAAAAAAAAAATCAGTTTGTTTGTTTCGTTCTCTAAGAAATACACTGCATAAGTCAGTGACTGCGTTTCTAAATTGAATGCCACTCTCTGCATCTTCATCTCGTCTTCACTGACTAGATTTACCATATCGAGTGAGGTAAGTTAGTGAAAGGTTATCAGCGACTGCTACTAATTCAAACATGGACAGATATGGAAGGGAAAATGCACTTGATGTGTATCACGGCGATTTGATTTTGCTGTCTTCGAATACAAGAATGTGTAAAACAGGGAGGTTGTTGTTGTTTTTTTTTTGTCAAATATCACAATTTTTCTCATAACTTCCTAGTGGAATTATGTGTTTACTACTTATTCACAGCATTGCTAATCCTTTTCCTCATTTCCCATGTTTCTCATTTTTGCATTTTCGCTTATCCTAGATAGAAATCCATTATATAAATTCCATAATCTACTGTACACGCACGTACACGTATTTTGAATAAATGCCGAGTTGTCTCTCATTAAATTTGTATGAAAAGCAACTTATTACATGCCTTCCGTAATGTATGCGTTTTGCTACGAGAGAGAAATTTTGTGTGAGGATGGCAGGGTGAAAGATTAGCGTATCAAAACAAAAGGCAAGATTGTGACGTCAAGAGATTGATTTTTTTTTCCTTTTATTTAGCGCCCCTGGTGCATACTAATCACACGCACGGACTATAAGTACGCCGGATAAAGCAACTTAAAGGGGATGGCCGGGTAGTAACTGATCAGTGGGAATCAGTGGGAATGCTGGGGGATGATTGTTCCTATCCTTGTGGGATTCATTTAAGAGTACATTATATATCTATTTTAGTGTGAAAATTACTTGTTTCAGAATGGTCTCATATTCAAGTAATGAGCATTTTAATGTCAACGATCGCCCTGTCACTGTACAGGCATGCTAACCTGGAAACATTAACCTGCACATTAGTTGAATATGAGACCATTCTGAAGCAAATAATTTTCACACAACAATAGATATATAATGTACTCTTAAATGAATTCCGCAAGGATTGGAGCAATCATCCCCCAGCATTCCCACTGAACAGTTACTAGCCATGCCCTTTAACTGTTCGAAACGTCTCCATTTTTCAATCGATTTTTTTTTTTTTTTTTAATCAAAGATTCGTCTTAATGTCAGGACTTTATTTACATCAGTTTGAGACATTGATTATAGATAGTCTATTATTACGAAAGCACAATTTTATTGGATAGTCTGTCTAGGAGGCGATGGTTATCTCGGTGCAAGTCCTACGTGATTTAGGATACCTTCGAGCCTGACGCAACAATGCTATATAGTTTGCACGTCCATTGATCACCCAGCTCTTTTTGAGATCATGTACATGCATCTATGCTTTGTTGAAAATGAAATAAATGCAATGAAACGAAAGAGAATAAATTTATTATGCAGCGAATAATTTAACTTAATCATCTGACTTCGGATTCACTTCTCCTGGCTCGTTTAACGACGCAATAACTAGCAATTATACCCTGACGGATATCCTTCATCGGAATACATATCCCGCATCTCTTTCAATAGAAGTCTGCTCGGTTCATAACAACTGCTCGGTTCATAACAATGTGTGCTACATCATTTGCCCTGTGCAATATGGCAACGCAACTTACACAGGATGGCGTGATTGCTATATCGTCGTCAACGCCATAGCACATTCGTCATAAGGCGAAACATTAGGGAGCTTTAGATTTTAGACGCGCGGACGTTCAAAGAGAAAAAACACGATCTGGGGGGCATTTCATGAAGGAACTTGTCGGATAAAATATCTGACAAGTCAATTATATCCGACAAGTTTTGAGAAATTCTTTAGTCTGATTGGCTGATTTCTCTGAACTTGTCGCATATAATTGACTTGTCGGACATTTTATCCGACAAGTTCCTTCATGAAACGCCCCCCTGAGCGTGCGCAGTAGCGCGGATCAAGTTACTGCGCACACTCAGATCATGTTTTTTCTCTTTGAACGTCCGCGCGTCTAAAATCTAAAGCTCCCTATTCCTCGACGCTTCACGCAACGCATTTCGCGAAGGAGCCCAAAAAAAGAACTGAGTGATCTCATTACATGTCTTGAGAAAAACGAGACCAAAATAATGTACTTACGAATTAGCATTTGCCTCAGGCACGAAGGTACAGTTGATGGTCAGCGCAATGCGATCAAGAGGCTCTCCTGAGAAAGGCGAATGTGCAGTGCTCGACGAGAGTTTTTGTAGAATCGAGGAACCCCCCGAACGAGGATACAAGAGATTTTTTGCAGACGTGTGAATGAAAGGTGTATTGAATACTGTCCCCCTGAAGAAATGCGATCCCGAATAACTCAGCAGCGCTAAAAAACAAGTGTGACAAGGAGCAACTACCCACCCTCCCCCAAATAAAAACCCAACAACAACAGCCGCAGCCGCAGTCACAGCCACAACCACAACCACAACCACAACCACAACAACAAAGGAATCGGGGCTAAAGCAAACAATAAATGAAGTTCGCTTCTGATCGCATGAGGGGAAACGGATCAGAGTTCCGGGGGTCGGAATCCTTGTGTTATTATCAACTTTTCCTGTAAGTTTCATCCAAATCTGTTCACAACTTTTCGAGCTATTTTGCACACAAACAAACACAAACAAACAAACAAACAAACAAAAGCCGGCAAAACACATAACCTCCTTGGCGGAGGTAATCAAACAAAAAAGACTCGACTGTAGGTGTCAAAGAAAATCGCCACTGATTCTTACTTCTCACTGGTTGAGTTTCTTGGGTGAATGGTGGCTAGTTCCAAACGTTTGCAATTTACAGCAAGATCAGTTCTTTGGTTGCACCTTCTATTGTTCTTCTGCTCTCAGTTTTGGGACGCACACTATTAAAAAAAGCATTAATCTTTTGTCTTTCACAAACAATGAGGTGGGGCAGATTCTCATTTATGGCCGAGTAGGCGGCGGTGCAAATCTGGTCTGAATATGCACAGAAATACAAAGGGTGAATAGATATGAATAGATAAAAATAGGTGCAACAATATCAACGAGGAAGGGCTCGAAAAGAGATGGTGTTTTGAGCACATTTAGAACATTTAGAAGGAGTAGCAGTGAGGTATTCTTTCCTGCTCTGCATTTGTTTTTGTTTTGTGTTTTTGCACTATGGAATTCCCCAGGGTAGACCAACAACACAGGCGTGCAATAGTGGAAGACTGGATTACCACAAACGGACATACATGGCAGGATATTGCCCTGGGGTTGATTACAAGGATTTATTTATTATTATTATTTTTTTCTTAAACTTGAGATTGAGGTTACAGAGAATGTAAGGTCCAACACATGCACACTCTGACAAATATTTACACACACATCCTCAAGAACATACGGTACACACATAAATGGAAACAAAATGCATTCAGACACCACTCAACAGTATAATTCACTTTGGCCATTTTATTACTTTTAACAACAATACCTCAAAGAGTTGACAGGAAATTTCCACTTGAGCAAGAAAGCTGATACACAGACAAGCAGCTATTTTCCCATCCCGCGCTTGGTATTACAGGTAAAACAAGTAATAAGCTGTCATCTAACTTGATAAAAGGAGCATCTGTACTTCTGTTCATAATGTTACCCTTGCACTTCATCAACATTTTGTTCCAGGCACAGAGACTCCAACCCCAAGCACCTTCTGATCTGGAGACTCTCCCACCTGAAACCCCTAGTAAAGTGGAAACTCCAACTTAAGCGCACATCACGAGTGTGAAGTTCCTTGCAGCCGGGGTCCAGGGCCCGCTTTAAGGGCTCTGGAAGCTATAGGGTTCTAGATGTTCTCTTGCGCTATCTCAGGCTTATTTTTCAACGTACAATGGCACTAGTAAGTACGTAATAATCTAATGATTCAAATCATATATTTTGGCATTATAAAACTTCATGCCATAATTCATCATAAATATGTAGGTGCTAGACCCAATTTTCATGCATGCATTGGATATATGAAAATTCAATTCCAGGTTTTTACAAGGCGTTAAGGCAGGAGAAAATAAATCTTAAGCGGGAGACTCAGAGCCAGGGCGGGAGAAATTAAATCTCAAGCGGGGGAACAGGAGATTTTGCGAACCTGGGCTTTCGGCGGGAGATCTTCCATCGAAAGCGGGAGAATTGGTTTCTCTGCAGGCATTGGTAACATTTCGGTTTCATTTTGTTAACTTAACTACCATGCCATTAGGATTCAAAACCACTCTTGCGCCATACACAAAGATTGTCGTAGAAGCAACTACTGCTAGGGATGCCAACCTTGTAATCAGCACTGCAGTAATACGAGGGCTAAAAAAGCCATATTTTTGTTGAAAAAGTACAGACAGTATTTTTACCTTCCTATTTTCTTTTGCAATAGACATGTGTAGCAGAGCAATATAGGGAAAGGCAGCATTTTCCATAAAACCTGCAGCAATTTTGGCCAAGAAACTGTAGCACATGTACTAAATATTGAAAAAAGTAACAGTTGGCATCTCTGTAGTGTCCTGCAGAGCCCTTTCAGGGATAAGCTAGACATTGTCATCTATTCATAGTAAAGGCCCGTTTACACCAAGCAAGGTAACTGCAACGGTCTGGTCTTTTGCTATGGTGCACCAAAATTAACCATGTCTGGTTCTGTTACAATATCACTTCCCCACTAATGATTTTATTACAAAATTAATCTTCAACTGGTGATTTTGTTGCTCTTGATTTTGACACAAGAATAACACTTTGGGTGATTTTGTATCAAATTACTGATTTTTTTTTTTTTTTTTTTTTTACAGAACCAGGCACAATTCCTTTTGGCACACCATAGCAAAATACTGGATTGTTGCCCTAACTGTGCTCAGTGTAAATGCGCCCTAACACAATTAATCCAGCAAATGAAAATTCATTTGAAGTCTTTGATGTACTCTGTAATAAGGATGCTTCTTCAGCACTCTTTACATGATTCAAAAACTTTTAATTTGGTTCTCGAGCTCCGACTACAGCAAAGTTCACTGCAAACTATATAAACCCTGCTACCTTGTTCTCTCTCCAACAAGACAGTTTGTATCTGAGTTTCAGAGGTAAAAAACTCTCAAAAACACTGATGGGGGGGGGGGTTGCAGGAGGGGGGATGTGATGAATGTCTTTATTTCACTAATGCTGGAAATTGCAACTCCTTCATAGACATAACATTATTAGCACTTTCAAGAATTATCAAAGGTGGGGTTTAAATCATATCCATGATTTGAATTTAGTCCATGAACTAAAACAAGCCTTCCACGAACTAAAATAAGTCTTTCACATGTTTGTATCAGCACACTTTTATTACTGAATGTCTGTTTGCATTTTCAAGCGGTCTCATCTGACAAGTACATTTACACAGACACAGGTAAGTTTGCATAGTCTGTAGTCTAAATTTAAACTACCTTTGTGAATTCGGGCCTTTATGTACAAAGGCACTTAGCTTAATTTGCCAAGCTTTTCACTGTCATTTTAAAATATATCCACAAGGGATTAGAGGGATAAGATAATCTCCATTCAGACTGGCAAGACGTTTCCAGACATCTGTGCTAATCTGTGATAAATAAAGCACTCCTAAATGTGTGCCAATTGATGAACAAATCACAGTAAGGGTTAAAGGGATGGTGAAGTTTTGGTTTAGATGGGGCTCCAGGTTTCCAACTTTTGTGTGTGTATGTATGTATGTATGTGTGTGTGTGTGTGTGTGTGTTTGTGAGATAATGATAATAATAATTCTTAGAGCAATTCACAGTTTATTTGATGAAAATGGGTCTTGAAATAGCTCAGATATCAAAAAAAAAAAAAATGTGATCCTAATAAAATGCGACAGACCACAATTTCTATTAGGATCTCTTTGCTCTCTCTAGTTTTTGGATATCTCATTATCAATTTAAAACCATTTTCATCAAATAAACTTTAAACTGCCCTTAGAATTACCTTCTCTTGAACATTTCATAGAGTGGTTTCTAAAAATCTTGTAAAACGCTAAAACCTGAATCCTCACCTCAAGCAATACTATACCATCCCTTTAAACATAGCAGACTGAACCTCAGACACTACAAAGACCAAACAATGACCTGTGAATGTAACAGGCAATAATTACTGATACTTGGCTATCAACAGCATCGCACAGTGACTTGGGGATGCTCTAGATACATCACTTGATATCATAGGAAACACAGAAGGTAATTTGGTCATGCTGCTTTCTTTCTTACATACAGTATATCAATACTTCTGTAAGCTCAAGAAATTTCGACTTGGCCTCCTTACAACGGCACCCCGTTGTGACCTTCACAATTTCAGGGTAGATTCTTGGGACTCTCGCCAGCAAATGAGGTGCACTTTGCGACCCTAACCAGCAGAAGGCTACATACAACTCCCAATCCCCACCAAATCCTTCCAAGGAAGAGGTGACGTGTAAACCAAGAAGGGGCATCTGCGGACCCCATCCTAATCTGACGGAGGTGAACGTGTGCAACTAGGGGGCGCCACTCCTCAACTTTTGCCCCCCTAGTTGCAGTGGCCTTGGTGGTTGCACGAGTCCGACGAGTTCTGGAATGTGATTTCAGTCGCTCTCCGTATTTTCATTTTCGTCCTTGTTGGTGAAAACAGAGCTTGTATTGCTCTCTCCATTCCTTCTGGTGTTGGCATACCTTGATCTCTAACCAATCTCTGGTGCTGGCAGTATCACTCGAAAGCCTAGTCCACATCTGAAGGCACTCTCTTAAAATCATCATTATGATCCTGAAATGTACAAGGAGAAGCAGAGTACCTAGACAGACACATCTGATGTTATTTCTGCGGCGGTTTCATGGCGTTCATGTCCGGATACTTCTCCTTGAATCGCTTGATGGTTTCTGGCTCCACGAGGTGGACTCCATCCAGCTGGTTGCCGAGGGTAACCCTGCAAAAGAGAGGTATGATGAAAGATGGATGAAAAGGGAAAAAATACATACACTGCATATATATCTTTGACAAATGAAAAGAAACATGGGAAATCATTATTTTAAAGTGCTGATGAAATTAGCTACAGAAAGAAAAAGATTTTTAATAAAAGGAGAAAGGAAATAGGAAAATGAAATTAAATTCTAATCAAGGGTGCAGCTTATTTAAAGAGACAGAAAGAAGTTTTCCTAGTAATTATTGCTCCAGGAGCAAGTCATCTGCAACTTATCTATTAAAGCCAACAGTACTGGCTTTCCTTTACTCACAGGAATAGTTGCACTGCATCATCTTATTCAATCAAATTTCTCATCTCCTTCAAGCAAAGCTCTCTGAGAAAATTAATTCATTCAAGCAATAAGAAACACTTTCATCCACTCCACTGTGGAGAATGAATGAAGGGGCTGGGAGAGGTCGATTGAGATTGCCGCATTGATTCATCATCATTACTGAAATAATATTTTTCTAGACGGCAGCAAACATGGTAATCTCAGAGAGAGTCTGCCCTAACAGGGAATCCTACGACCCTGCGTATAAATGAAGTTTAGTGATGTAATTAGACTTCAGAGCCATCTGCTTACATTTTCATTCAATGTTTTACTTCTAACGGAATACTGGAATAATCTCAACCTATGAGGGCAACTCATTAGATGAACACCCTTGCAGGCATTTAGTGGCAATAACAATGATGATAATAATGATGTACATGTACAATGTTTTGGGGGGGGGGGAGATGAGATTCATGTAAGTGGGATGCCTGTATGAAGACAGTGAAGGGATTTTCCTTCATGAATGAAGTTGACAAGTCAATTTTATAACACACATGCACACACATGCGCACACACATACTTTTTAATGATATTCTTTATTCAAAGTTTGTTAAATATCAGCATCATATTCACAATGAAACAAACACAAACAAGGATTTTATCCAGATTCATAAAAAAAGACTTGTTCAAAAACAAACAACCATGTACCTAGAACAGTCTAATACACAGACACACACATGCACACACACACACACACATGCACAATCTTTTCCAAATATCTTATTCTTCGAATCAGAGAAGGCAAAACGTGCAGGGAATCCAGGTACAAATTGGAAAATACATGCATAATATTTCTAGTACATGTACAAAGTTGACACAATGGTGAAGTTGGGTGGAAAAAGCCTAATGATGACTAATTTTGATGACTGATTTGCTTTATCTGATATTTTTTGTACCATGAAGTCAACATGATTTTCTACATGAATTTCCAAATACATGCATGAAAACACTTTGAAGAGAACACCATCACAAAAATGTCTATATACTGAATTTACTGAATCTAAATCACACCATATCCTCAAGGAGACAAAGAATCCTCAAATGTACAACTGTTTGATAGCCTTTTCATATTTTCAGTCACTTCTATTGGTTTGGTTTTGGTTTGGTATATTTCTGCATTTTCTTTCTCCAAATACAATAACAAATGAAAACAAAGTGATACAGAGTATGCAAAAAAAAAGTTTAACATGCAAATCAATATAAGAAATATCAATTTCATAACAGCATCAGTCCGTAATGACATATGAATCAAAGCAACATATTAAGGCATACTGTATTTATATACAAATGAGAAATCAACACAGCGGACCGTCATCATAAGCAGAGCTTGACGTGGATGAGGCCCTATCTATATATATGAATATAATACAACACCAATTATAGATCTAGAAAGGGACTGCACAGCACTGGTTGAGGTGAGGATTCAGCTTGTAACGTTTTGCGAGATATTTAGAAACCACTCTATGAAATGCTAAAGAGCATACAATTCCAAGGGGAATCAAGAGTTTATCCGATGAAAATCGGTTCTGAAATAACCGAGATATCCAAAAACAAGGTAAAACAAAGAGATCCTAATAAAAGGCGTGACATCTGAACTTTAGAAATTGATGTCATCAACAAATTTCAAATTTCATCATATAGTTTGAAAGTGATTGGATGCTAAATTGTGATGCGGATTTTTGTGGTTATGTGATGTATCTTCATTTCATCTCCTGTTATTGTTAAGGAGTATTCCAAAGTAGAGTGTTTTGTTTGTTTATTTTTTCTATCTCTTGTTTGAGGCCTTGTTTTCTTCAATGTATATTTGTTTTGGTTGCAGATTTTTTTTGTTTGTTTCACAAAATACCCTACTCTACAAAAATTTTGCAATAAAGCCACGAAACAAAGGAGATCATGTGACTAGTCTTCGTAATAAGCCATCACAATTAGTATGCCAATGTTATTCTAGAACATTTTTCAATTTTTACTATTGTTCACATTTTGCATAATACTTAACATTGATTATACTGATTTAGCATTTTCATGTTGGCTATTTTCATCCCAAACTCACATTCTAGAACTATTTTGAAGCACTAAAGCAGGGCAAACTTGCAAATGTTAGCAAGGGGCTTTAATTAACTGGGCTATTTGAGACCAAGTTTTTACTGGGGGGGGGGGGGGGGTCAATTTGACCCCCCCCCCCCCCCCCCCTTCAGATCTCGGACGCCGATCGCGCAATTGCCGCAAAATTTTGCCTAAACATAGAGCCGGATGTCAACTACAAGATTACATGGTCATACAATAGAAAAATTTTGATTTTATATTTTTTAATAAATTAATTATGCAAATTTACACATGAAATCATATTTTCACCTATAATTCCATCAAAAAGAATGAAGGATTGCTAAATTTCTGTGTCAGAGTTCCTGAAGACACATCAAACAATTTTCTTGTAAAACAATAGCACAATCAAAATCAGTTTCTGTTGTTTTTTATTGTTTTGTTAATTTCTTATGTATATTATTGTTTTTTCGACCTTTTGTTTTCTATTGTTTTTTGCCAAAATTTGTTGCAGGCACTTTTTGAAGCTTATCTACATTTAGAATTGATTAATTTCAATGTTCAAAAGTTGAAATAATCTAATTTATATCAATTAAACAAAAAAATACTATTTGCATTTGGATTTGCACACAGAATCATGAATTTGAGCTGTTTTCAGGGTTGACATGCATATGCAAAACATTGCGTAACTTCAGAACGGTGCACCCGGACGTCGCAAATTTGGTCTCAAAATATGCAGGAGACTTCAATGAAAAAAGTCATGAAACGATGCGCCGAAATCTTTGCGCGTTGCAGAATTGTGGCGCGAAATGTTGAGGGGGGGGGTCAATTTGACACAGGGTTAAAGGGATGGTATGATATTGGTGGAGATGAGGATTGGGCTTATAACTTTTTGCAAGATAAAAAAAACAAAACACTTATGAAATGATGCAGAGCATACCATTCTAAGAATAATTCAAAGTTTAATAGATAAAAATCGGTTTGGGAATGGCGGACTGACATCCAGAAACAAACTAAAACAAAGCGATCATAATAAAAAGTGGGTCCCATCTTTTATTAGGATAGCTCTGTTTTGGATATCTCAGTCATACATGTATTGAAACCAATTTTCATCAGATAAACCTTGAATCCCTTTTGGAATTACATTCTCTTTCATATTTCTGAAGAGGTTTCTCATGATCTCCCTAAAAGTGTTAGAAACCCAAAGTTTGTAGTTACCCACAACTATATGATCCCTTTAATCTCTGGTACAGGAACGTCTCATTGTACAACTTGTTTCCTTCCATGTGTAAAACGCTTGTGAATCCTTCTTCTTTTCCTTCCCTTTAATTTTTTATGTGTCTGCTGCCATATAATTGGTTTCATTTCCTGTATTGTATATTCCATCTTCCTCGGTCATAACTATAATGTCCACTTGTCAGCCTGTATGATGATTTTTGATACATCATTGCAATTGGTTGATTATTTTTTTTTCTCTTTTCTGTCAAGGGCTCCTGAGTTAATTGCAATGCTTTACATGTCTCTCGTATAATAACGTGTTATTTCACTCTTGTCTCTCATCCAGTGTAGTTTACAAAGTAAATATTCCTGAAGTGCTTAAGCTTTCTCTCAATAGATGAGTCATCGAAGTCAATGTAATATTTGCTACTCCTATATGAAGTGTATACATCCCTTAAATTTCCGTTCTTTTTCTCTTTGTCGTTGTTATGCGTGTGTGTTTTTTCTTTTGGGGGGGGGCGTTGGGTATTTGAAATCTGATATTGCATTTTAGGTGACTCTCTTTAATTGTAAATTTCTTGTCTTGTAGGCAAATAAAGTAAAATAATGAGGATGATAATGGTGGTCATAACAATAAAAACAGTGATGATGATGTTTGTTTCAATAATGATGATAATAATGTTGATGATGAGGAAATATGACAGTGATGCTATGATATTACATTTATAACAAAGACCAATTACAATTGAAGCCAATTTTTTCATCAATAGCCATCTGTAATTAAACTTTTGTTCTGTGTGTGTGTTTCATACAACATTTGCAGCTAATGGACTCGGGCTACAGTGGCAGCGGTAACCTACAGCACCAAGAAAGTACTACGACCCAAGATGACGACTGGGATGAGAGGGGGAGCCAGTCCAGCTACGACCAGCAACGGGTAAATACCATTGAGTTATGTTTAACTAGATCAGCAACGGGTAAATACCGTTGAGTTATATTTAACTAGATCAGCAACGGGTAAATACCATTGAGTTATATTTAAGTAGACCAGCAACGGGTAAATACCATTGTGTTATATTTAACTAGATCAGCAACGGGTAAATACCATTGAGTTATATTTAACTAGATCAGCAACGGGTAAATACCATTGAGTTGTGTTTCACTAGACCAGCAACGGGTACATACCACTGAGTTGTGTTTCACTAGACCAGCAACGGGTACATACCACTGAATTGTGTTTCACTAGACCAGCAACGGGTAGATACCACCGAGTTGTGTTTCACTAGACCAGCAACGGGTAGATACCACCGAGTTGTGTTTCACTAGACCAGCAACGGGTACATACCACCGAGTTGTGATTCACTAGACCAGCAACGGGTACATACCACCGAGTTGTGATTCACTAGACCAGCAACGGGTACATACCACCGAGTTGTGTTTCACTAGACCAGCAACGGGTACATACCACCGAGTTGTGTTTCACTAGACCAGCAATGGGTACATACCACCGAGTTGTGTTTCACTAGATCAGCAACGGGTACATACCACTGAGTTGTGTTTCACTAGACCAGCAACGGGTACATACCACTGAGTTGTGTTTCACTAGACCAGCAACGGGTACATACCACTGAGTTGTGTTTCACTAGACCAGCAACGGGTACATACCACTGAGTTGTGTTTCACTAGACCAGCAACGGGTACATACCACAGAGTTGTGTTTCACTAGACCAGCAACGGGTACATACCACCGAGTTGTGTTTCACTAGACCAGCAACGGGTACATACCACCGAGTTGTGTTTCACTAGACCAGCAACGGGTAGATACCACTGAGTTGTGTTTCACTAGACCAGCAACGGGTAGATACCACTGAATTGTGTTTCACTAGACCAGCAACGGGTAAGTTATGTTTAACTAGATCAGCAACGGGTAAATACCATTGAGTTGTAAACACTAATTGTTTGTGGTATCCAAAAAAAGAATGTTCCCCAGTGATTTTTTTCCCCCGTATCATTTGACCAAGTGATGGAAATGGGAAAAAGTTTATTAAAAATGATTGTTATGGTGATGGTTGTTAGCTATTACTTTCATTACTATCATTTTGGTATTGCAAGGAACGGGAGGTGGGGGGAGCATTTCAAGTCCAAAATCTTCTGGTTGTGAATCAGCAGCCATACAAGACATCTCAGAAACAAGAATTTTCTGAATTTAAAGGGATGGTATAGTATTGATGGAGATGAGGATTGGGCTTTCAACTTTTTTTGAGATACCAAGAAACTACTTAATATGAAATAGTACAGAGCATACCATTCTATGAGGAATTCAAAGTTTATATGATGAAAATCTGTTTTGGAATGGCAGAGACATCCAAAAACAAAGTAAAACAAAGCAATCGTAATAAAAGGTGGGTCCCACTTTTATTATAACCACTCTGTTTTGGATATCTCAGCCATTTCCAAACCAGTTTCAATGAAATTAACATTGACTTCCCCCTGGAATTACATGCCCTTTCACATTTCATAAGAGATTTTTCATTATCTCACCAAAAAAATGTTTGAAACCTGAAGCTAGATCTCAACCAAAACTGTATTATCCCTTTAAAGGGGAGTGGAGGGAGGAGATACCTAAAAAGAAAAGAAAGAAACTAGAAATGTCGCTTTGGCGACTGGTATGCCTCCGCCATAATGCATGATATTCCCAATAGGTCTAGATAGTACATGTGGACAATGTGTGACTACATTTTCACAAAATTGGCAAAATATTGAAATAACAAATTTGTCACAAATGTGTTGAATGTTCACTGTCCTTGACCTAGGTTTAATTGGATGAATAGGAGAGCATGTATCTAGGGATTTAAGGACTTTAACTTGACTTTGACCCATTCATACATTTAGGCATTGAGTAATTTTCAAGGTACAGGTGTGGAGAATTGGTGTGAATTTCTGAATTGAATAGTAAATTGTTACCATTTTCATCTGGCCCTTGACCCTAAAATTCATAAGATAATCACTTTCAGGTAGAACATGCATAATATGTACTAAGTTTCAAGATAACTTGAGCCACTTCCGAGATATGGAGGAAAAAGTTAGTTCAGCACTTTCACTTGATCTTTGACCTTTTGACCTTTGAGGCAAAAAAAGAAGAAAAAAAAAAACTTTCCAGAGAATTTCTATTAGGTTACACATGCATACACCAAGTGTAAAAAAAAAATAACCCTGCTGGCATTGCATAAATATGAGGGAAATAGTAAAATTTTGAAGTGTTGCACTTGACCTTTGACAACTGACCTTTGACCCCATGAACCCTACATTCTCTAGATAATCAATTCCAGTCGGTACATGTATATACTATGTTCCATGATGATACCTTGAACAATTTTCCAAGGTACGGAGAAAAAAAAGAAGTTTTTATATTTTTACTTGACCTTTTGACTTTGACCTTTGACCTCATGACCTAAACTTTCACCAGAGAATCTTAATTGGGTAATACATGTATACACTAAGTTTCAAGAAAATATCTTCAGGCATTCAATAGATATGGTGGAAATAGTGATATTTTATGTATTTGACCCTGACCTTTTGACCTTTGACCTTTGACCACATGACCCAAACTTTCACCAGAGAATTTTAATTGGGTAATACATGTATACACTAAGTTTCAAGAAAATATCTTCAGGCATTCAATAGATATGGTGGAAATAGTGAAATTTTATGTATTTGACCCTGACCTTTTGACCTTTGACCTTGAGCATGTGCACCCAAAAGTTGATAGGCACAACTTCACCCCCTAACACACATACATGCCAAGTTTCATTAGGATACCTCAACAGGTTTTGATAGTTACCTTGTCCACAAAATTCATTACGGACGGACGTAAGGACGGACGGACGGACGGACGGACGGACGGACGGACGGACAACCTGAAAACATAATGCCTCCGGCACCACTTCGTGGCGGAGGCATAAAAAGAAACAAGTTGATTAAATGTGACTTTTTGGAAATACTATTGGAAAAAGAGTCTCCAGAATTTGAAAAATGATACAATTGTACTAATATGAGAAAATTAATGTTTGGTGACTTTATTCAAGCTCTTGCTGAGGCAGGTCTCCATTATAACCTTGGAATAATAAGTCAGTCATATCATGGTAATATCTACGACTTTCTCTGGGCAACAGGGTCCTTCTACAGTTAGAAGAGCAGGTGACATGCATCAGTGCATCGCAAAAGAAATACCAATGGACAGTAGTCACCAATAGATCACTTCATTTAATAGTACATCAGATTCAAGTTCATAAATGTCTATTCCATCCTGACACAGTAACGAGCTACTTAAAAAAAATTGTGCCTCAAAAACACTTTTCAATACTTGGAATCCAATTTGCATACTTTAGTCGTTGTTTTGTTTCGATAAAGGGCAAACCTAAAGATATGCTGGAGCCATTCTTTTTGTATTATTATTTTGATCATGCACTATGTCTCCAGCATATCTCTGCAAATCCCTTCGAATACCTAGTGAATACAAAGAACATCAAATACGTTACAAACTACTGTAAAACACAATATTTTTACGGCATGAAATTTTTGCGAATTGGAGCCGATGGCCTTTTTTGTGGCATGAAATTTTTGTGAGTTGCCTCTAACATTCAATGCATATAGTGTAGACAAGAACTTTCGTGTGCATTTTAATTTCGCGAATCCTGGCTCTAGCGAAATTCGCGAAATTAAAATGCACTCGAACATTCCTCTTTTTACAGTATTCCAGTATTGAGGTTTGAATTTCCTTCAGTTTGTCTCCCTCCAGATGGAGACAAACTGAAGAAAAATCAAACCTCAACCTTTACCCCTCTACTTAATATTCTCTTACATTTATTCCAGTGTCATAGCAATAGATGCTTGAAGATTATTATGACTCTCACTTTCTGGCACTAAATTGTACTTTTTTATTTTTTTGGGCTTGAAGCCCGCAGGTATACTCATACGTCTTTGATTCCAGGATTATATCTGTATCATATTTCTCCGTTGTTTGCTGCAAATATTTTTCTGTATCAACGCCTTAGAGCTCCTTGATATAAACACTGCAAATATTTTTCTGTATATGCAAATATTTTTCTGTATCAACGCCTTAGAGCTCCTTGATATAAACACTGTATTTTTTTTCTACTTCTTCTTTCTTTCGAAACAATGATACAGTTATAGTTTTTATCTATTTTGTAAAAAACACATCATTGTGTGTGTGCTCTATTTAAATACTGTACATTATTTTGGGTTGAACCATGATATGGATGTGTCTGTGGTTGAGTGTGTGCACGTGGATGAGTTAGTGTGCGGTACACGCGCGCGTGTATTGTGTAGTTATCTGAGTTTGTCTGAAGAATATGAGGTATTCATCAATATCATATGAGCTCCCTCGTGGAGACGTCATGAGCTCCTTTATGGAGACAATATGAGCTCCCTCGTGGAGACTTTATGAGCTCCTTTGTGGAGACAATATGAGCTCCCTCGTGGAGACGATATGAGCTCCCTCGAGGAGACTTGGTATGCATTTAATATTCTTGTTTATATCTCTTAAAGATCTATAATGTTTGTTTTATGTTATAAGTGCTGCCTGGGGCAAATTATTTGTATAGGGCCCCATTTCTCTCTCTCTCTCTTCTTTCGATCTTTAAACTAACAACAACAATAGATGCGAACGTGGATCACTGAATTTTAGAATTTGTTGGCCATTTGTTCTAGTGTGATGGGGATGTAAGGCAAGGTTTCAGGTTGTCCAGAGGAATCATTGTCAGAAATGAAAGCACAAAATTTGAATATATTAGTAAACTGGTTTATGGGCTCTCTCTCTCTCTCTTTGTCTCTCTCTCTGTCTCCCCTCTTTCTCTTTGTCTCTGTCTGTCTGTCTCTCTGTCTGTCTGTGTGTCTGTCTGTCTGTCTGTCTGTATCCATCATTCCGTATCTCTTTCCCTTCTCTGTATCTTTTCTTTTATTCTGCATCTTTTCTTTCCTCTCTCTCATTTTCTCTTTGCTCAGCTTGACTCACTCATGTCATGGAAGCAGCTCTGAGAAAAAGGACTTCCTCTTGTCAATTCAGACAAATTCTGTGTTTATTCCCCTTGCCAAGTACTGGGATGAAATCCAAAGGCCAAACCTGCAGTCAGAGTGCGAGGTATCTCTCCAGCAAAGATGAGCCTGTTAGTAGCTCTTTCTCTTGAGTTTACCACATATGAAAATTTGAAGCAATCAGGGTGCAGGTTGCCAGCTGGGACACGCCTAATCTCCATTCATACATGTTGTGCAGCCTTCTCCACCAAGAACATACCGCCTTACAACGTATACAAATGAGCCAATAAACTGGTCACACTTGGAGGTTTCCTAAATTCCTAAACAATAGCAAGACATAATTAGGCCCGTTCACAAACAACGAAAATCGAAATTTCGAGTTTTTTTTCGACCGTTCATACACAGGGAAAAATCGCACTTCGCAGCAAGGAAAGAACAATCAGTGGCCAAACTGCGCATGCGCGAATCTTGCATGACCGAAGACTGACCCCGCAGTCCCAATAGAGTTTCGCACGCGCTACGAACGATGGGATTAAAAATACCGATTTCCGAATCTCGATCGCGCTCACACACACGACGCTTGGCAAAATAATCGCGATTATTCTGAAAAATCGCACTAATAGTGCGAGTTGGATCGCGAAAAGGATCGCGATAATTAGTGAGATTTTTCTGTCCACACTGGAAAAAATTTCAAAATTTTGATCGCGATAAGAAAATCGATTTTTAAATCGCACTTTTTCCCTTGTGTGTGAACGGGCCTAATGTATACTCTATCTCCCTGTTCACCCTTTAAAAGGGATGGTATAGTATTGGAGCAAAGGAAAGATTGGGCTTAATACTTTTTGTAAGATCCCTAGAAACCACTTATGAAATAATACAGAGCATACCATTCTAGGAGCAATTTGAAGGGATCATATAGTTTTGGTTGAGACCTAATTTCAGGTTCCTAACATTTTTTGGTGAGATAATGAGAAACCTCTTCGAAATATGATAGAGCATGTAATTCCATGAGGAATTCAACGTTTATTTGATGAAAATTGGTTTTGAAATGGCCAAGATATCCAAAACAGAGCGATTCTAATAAAGTGTGGGACCCACCTTTTATTACAATCGCTTTGTTTTACTTTGTTTTTGGATGTTTCAGTCATTCCAAAACCGATTTTCATAAAATAAACTTTGAATTCCTCTTAAAATGGTATGCTCTGTAATATTTCATAAGTGTTTTCTTGGTATCTCTTTATCACTTATAAAACAACATGAGCTCAAGGAGGTCGTACTGTAGCCATTGTTCAAAGGTAGTGGGATACCTGGAAGAACTGTAGGGACCAATAGGACCGCCTACCACTTTACGAGGCTGAAAATACATCACCTCTCCACTGGAGACACATTATTGCCTTTCTCAATAATCCTTCTTAGGCCAAGAGCTAGCTGCTGGTCAATGTACCCCACCAAGCCCAAAAGGTTTTGACCCCTCAGAGTTACTGGGCTGGGGCCATCCTCCTCATTAATCTTTATTCGTCATGGTGGAAACCTCCTGTGCACCACATTATTCTGAGACAGCAATGTAGCCTTGCTTTGAGAAAACATTCTGTTTTTCAAATCTATGTAACCTCTATAGATTTCTGTTAAAGGGACTGTACAGTACTGGTTGAGGTGGGGATTCATGTTTTGAACATTCCTTAGTGAGATAATGAAAAGCTTCTTATGAAATATGAAAGAGCATGTAATTTTAAGAGGGATTCAATGTTTATTTGATGAAAATTGGTTTTCAAATGGCTGAGATATCCAAAAAAGTGCTAATAATAAAAGGCGACATGCCACAACTTTATTAGGATCTCTTTGTTTCACCTTGTTTTTGGATATCTCAGCCATTTCAAAACCGATTTTCATCGAATAAACTTTTGATACCCCTTAGAACTGCATGCTCTTTGACATCTCATAGAGTGGTTTCTGAATATCTCGGAAAACATTAAAAGCTAAATCCTCACCTCGACCAGAACTGTACACACCCTTTAAGTTCGACATGTAGTGAACTTTGCTTTCATTTAAATTATATGACAAATCAATGATTGTTTTTTCTTTTAAGTGACCAGTAGCTACGTTACTGTAAAGGCAGGACTTTTGCACACATAACAGTAACAGAAACTTAGAATTTGCACGCAAATCCATTAGGGAACACCGCTTGATAGTCAACCACCACATAAAATGCAAGCTATATATGTGAGACAAACTGAAGCGTAAGAAAAGCTTTTATTGCACTGTGGCATTTGGCGATTTATCGATCGGTTTGGGTGGGTTTGTGGGTTTGAGCAGAATATTCAAAGTTGGCATGGTGTCGACTGAGTTGGACGTACAATCGTGGCACATTGGTAATAACAAAATGCATGTTAGCCTGACCTCTGAGGGTGGGTTCATCCCCCAAGGACCCCCCCTAAAAGGGTCCCAGGGTAGTTTGCATGCACAAATTGACCAGGCACAATAGAATACACACACACACACATGCACACATAATTATGTTCACACGTGACTCCATGTACACACCGTTACACACAACATGTCACTTACGCTTCTACAGCCACGCTACCTCGCACATAATAAATGTCGGACCTAATTAAAGATGTCCATACCTTTGAATGTTTTCCATGGATACTATCAATGGATCTTCAAGCAGGAACACTGAAGAGATTTCGAAATTTGTGTGAAGTTGTATCATGTTTTACTGGCCGCACACCCTGCTTAAATCCTTTACTATGTATACACCTTATGAGACACAAATAGTTTTTCAGAAAATGCTGAAATAAATCCTTTGTTGTGAGTAGACTTCCATTTCAGACCAACCACAAAAGCACTAAAGACCAGTCGTATAACATATTTAAGTAAACCTTTTCATCAACAGAGTATTAAACATACCTGTAATAAAGTTTATGTCAACAAAAGAAGGTCAGAGATGCATTGTAGCTTGGAGTGCTTCTTTTTCTCATGCTTGATTGTCTCAATCCTGAAATTAGATTGTTTTGAAAACCTCAAAATAATAACTTTTTGCATCATTTGGCAGATTTATAAAAACCACCCTTTATGTATATTTGAAATAGGCAAGGATTACAGCATTCATGCCAATATTTTATTTATTTGACTCCAATACATTCCAAATCAGAATCAACTGCATAACATGTACCACAAGAAATGGTTTTAGAAATGATATCCATCCATTCTCACACTCAGTAGTGCATGTAACCTCATTTGCACAAATATCTGCATATCTATACTTCTTATTTCTGGAGATACACTGTACCTTATCTTTAGTTCCCAGCCCCACACAAACGAAACTCAACTTATATATAGTGTCACGTACTGCAAACACTGCCATTGACCCGGCCAGTACACACCAAGTTGAAACATCAAATCATCAGCTTTACCCCCATCTCACTAGACGGCGATTCTGCTCCGATCATCAGAAATCGACAAAGCGCGGCAGATCATGGCTTCATCACTTTAAATCTTCTCCATCGTATCTTGAGCGGTTCAGAAGCGCAGAGGGTCGTCACCATCGCCATGGTCAGCGACCTTGCTACGGAAGTTTTGAACATGTCCAAAACTTCCGTAGCGAGGTCGCCGTGGTTTTAGAGCGTACCACAATCGCCTCACGAGCGCATTAAAAGTGCCACATTTGTAACTCTGACGGGGTAGCAACGCGTTAGGCGTAACTCAAGCGCATCGAAAGCGGCCCCATCACCCATGAAAATTACCACTTTTACAGCAGGAACCAACCATGAACGAACGAAAGCTATGAACAGACCAGGAAGGTGGACATGGAGAAAAGCGTGTAAAATTCATTTTTCCACGTACACTCAGTACGAATCTACTCTGTTTACTTGTTTGTTTGTTTGTCATATACCATTGCAAGTCAAATGAAAGAAAATTAAGTTGTAATTTTTTCAAAAACATATCTTCATAAAATTGTCTCGCTGTAGGATACGATTTGTAGTTTGCTCGTGAGCCGGTTCTTTAATATTATACACACATTTTACCCTTTTAACTGAATGGAGGACTTGACTAATAGTGGAATTTCACATCAGGTTCTCATTGGTGTGTTCTAGAATGCTAAGATGTAAGAGTAAAACTAGATTCTGCATATGTTGGTTTGACACTGACATCTGCCTTAGAAAGAAATTCAATGATGAAACCCATTTTTTACCCCGACCGCTTGAGATCGCAGCATGAGCCCGGCGTAAACATATCACTGTCGCTCCGATCGTATCACTGTTGTAGCGAGGTCTTGATAAGCGTACGAATATCGCAATACGATCGCTTTGATTGCAGAAGCAGCGCATCTCGTCGGCTTAGAAAAGCGGCAAAAACGTGGCAGCGTCGTAGCATTATCGTGGCACTATTGCCTACAGCACAGATTGAGCATAGAGAAACCGTAGTGTAATCGCCTCGGAGGCCAAAAATAGAGATGGACGGCGATCGCACCACGATTTGTTAAATCGTCACAGATTGCCATATTCGCCTTCCTAGTGAGATGGGGGCCATAAAAATGCTAGCTCTCTTTAAATATAGCATGCAGGCTGATTGATTGACTGATTGATTTCATAATTAAAAAACAACAACAACAATGGCGGGACAGCCCATATTCAGCAATGCCAACATGACATTGCTGGTCTTCCATGGGGAGAGGCTGAGAGTGTTAACTTGATTTTGTGTTCTCTTTATATCAGCACTTCTGTCAATCCTCATTTCTGGAGATACGGTACTTCATCTTCAGTCCCCAGCCCGGCAGCCCCATCACATACTGCAAATACAGCATATGATTGCTATTAAAGGGTGTGTACAGTTCTGGTCGAGGTGAGGATTTAGCTTTTAACGTTTTGCGAGATATTCAGAAACCACTCTATGAGATGTCAAAGAGCATGCAGTTCTAAGGGGTATCAAAAGTTTATTCGATGAAAATCGGTTTTGAAATGGCTGAGATATCCAAAAACAAGGTGAAACAAAGAGATCCTAATAAAGTTGTGGCACGTCGCCTTTTATTATTAGCACTCTTTAGGATATCTCAGCCATTTGAAAACCAATTTTCATGAAATAAACGTTGAATCCTTTTTAAAATTACACGCTCTTTCATATTTCATAAGAGGTTTCTCATCATCTCACTTAGAAATGTTCAAAACATGAATCCCCACCTCAATCAGTACTGTACAGTCCCTTTAAGTCATTAACATAACACACACAAAGCTGAAACATCCAATTACCAGCTGAATGAAGTGCTAGCCTCAGCATGCATGCTGAGAGCATTTACATGTGTTCTTGTGTTCTCTTTCTATCAGCACTTTTGTCAACTCCTTGTATATCTGTGATACTTTTTCTACCCCTCCCCCCCCCCCCAAAAAAAAGAAGAAAATCAACTCTACGGGTGTCACATACCATATACCTGTTAGTTAGTTCATGCTTAAAGGGATCGTTTAGTTTTGGTTGAGCCTTAACTTCAGGTTTTTATTATTTTTAGGTGAGATAGTGAGAAACTTCTTATGAAATATGAAAGGGCATGTAATTCCGAGAGGAATTCAATGTTTATTTGGTGAAAATTGGTTTTGAATTGGCCGAGATATCCAAAACAGAGCAATCCTAATAAAGTGTGGGACCCACATTTTATTACAATCGTTTTGTTTTACTTTGTTTTTGGATGTTTCAGCTATTCCAAACCCGATTTTTATCAAATAAACTTTGAATTCCTCTTAAAATGGTATGTTCTGTACTATTTCATAAGTGTTTTCTTGGTATCTCGCAAAAAAAGTTAAAGCCCAATTCTCATCTCCACCAATACTGTACCATCCCTTTAAGATGTTGTTGCCATTGACCCTGGCAATTACACATCAAGTCATGCATCATACTGTATGATAGACTAAATACATAAATTTATATCATACATGTGCAAACTATGTAGGCCTAATTCTAAGCATTGTACTTGTTTCAATCACATTCTATAATTTCTGAACTGACCAGTATTTGACATGCTTCATGCAAATATCAAACATAATTTCATACTTTTGTCTATCATACAGTATGATGCATGATTTGATGTGTAACTGAAGTCTGCTCATACACAACAAAGGGGGGGTTGGTTGGGGGGGTACCTGGGGGACGAACCCGTCCTCATAGCAGGGGGTCAGACTGATGCGCGTTTTGTTAATGAAGAAGGTGGCCTAGTAACTCTGAGGGGTCAAACCCTTTTGACCAGCAGTCATCTCCCAGACCATCTTGACATAATAATCACAACAGCTCATTAAGACCTCGGCTCTGTGGCTCTAGTGAGCTGAAGATATTGAAGGCTTATCGGCAGTTTGATTATGGTCTTTGGCGAGATTATTACTTGTTAATAACTAAGATCATGACAGTCCATGGAAGTCTTTTAAGTTTCAGAGTGGGGACCTGAACATACATAAAGACGAATGTGTCTGGATGACAAGGTCAGTCCCTTATAAATAACATGAGCTCATGGAGGTCGTAGCCATTGTTCAAAGGTAGTGGGATACCTGGAAGAACTGTAAGGACCGATAGGACCGCCTACCACTTTACGAGGCTGAAAATACATCACCTCTCCACTGGAGACACATTATTGCCTTTCTCAATAATCCCTCTTGACACATCTCAACACTATTAGCAGCAGGAAAAAAACTTCCAATACATTCCAACTACTACATGGGATCACGTCATGTTCACAATAGAAACACATGTAGGCCGAATTCACGAAGGCGGTACAAATGAAACCATGTTTTAAACCATGGACAAAAACCATGGAGCGCCAAGTGTCGCACGGAATATTTCATTACGAAATTGGTGATTTCGTCGACAAAATGACCATTTCGTTAATGAAATTATCATTTCATGGACAAAATGTTCATTTAGTTACAAAATGTTGTCATTTCGTCACAAAATAATTATTTCATCGACGAAATGACTGATTTCGTAACAAAATATTCCATGCGACACTTGGCGCTTCATGGTTTTTGTCCATGGTTTAAACCATGGTTTCATTTGTACCACCTTCATGAATTCGGGCCATAATGTCAATAAATTCAAACTACAGGGGTTGCCAACAGTGAAGAATTTATCACCTGTAACATCTAATTAATTACACTAGATTCATTGGCATCCTTACAGACAGCATTATAAACCACATAACAAAGCAATTATAATTAGCTCATTAGCCCGCTGCCCGGGCGGTATTTCCCCCCCCCCCCAATTATTATTAACAGTAAACCGCCCTCTGTAGCTCACAAAGGGCTCGTAGATGGCAGAGAGGCATGGGGTAGCAATTTGTGGGTATCGCGATTTGTGGGGTGTCAACGATTTGTACACCGCGCGGTGCGATAGGCTTATGCGGTTATTAAACACGAGAGGGCAACATACTAGGATAGGACACACACACAAAAAAAGGACAAGAGCCTTGTCTATTAGCTCCTGTGCACACTTCGGAAAATGACTTTTCCCTTTTCTCAGTTGGTGAGGCACTTCATTTGTTTTCAAGGCCACATAATGCCGGAACAGTTTATGGAGTCCATGTTAATAAAGCAAAGAATGAACTTGTGAAGATTGCGTGGCCAGAAATGCCTGTCAACTAACATTCGAGGAAGCAACCACTTCATAGCTTTGCACTGAATGCATTGAATGCCTTGAACAATCTTGTTTTATCATTTTTACCAAATACTAGGCTGTGATGAAAACTTTGCTGCTGTATTAAAGGTATATGCGCTGGTATGCACTATCTAAAAGGATCACGTGAATGATCATTACATCCTATATGCTAATCAGAATCTCAAATCTAAAAATTTGACTTTAAAAAATTTGGTTTTTTAAAAATTTGGTTTTTAAAAATTTGAATTTAAAAACCAACTTGTCTTATGGAAAACATATATGGCAAATGACCCCATTTTTCTGCCCGTGTGAAAAGTGAACTTCACAATCTGGCTTATTCTAGAAACATCAATGTAGTGTCAGTCTAGAAGTAGGTCTAAACAGCTCATTTCTATTTGCAAGTCTGTAAGTTGTCCTGAATTCTTCAGATTTTGAGATATCTTTGTCTCTATTTTAAAACTTTCTTTCTCTCTCTCTCACTCTATAAAGACCTCGGCTCAAAATTGCTTTTACAGCTTCTAGTGGGGGAAGAAATCACACAACTTTGATGAGAATAAAATTTCATACAAATCATACAAACTATATAACTTTTTTTTTAATGCTCTATACAGTGCATCCTTGTGTCATGTGTTTGATTAAAAAAAAAAAAAAGTTGTTATGTACCAAGAGGAGATGATGAGTTCTAAGAAAGAAATAATACAGTCAGGTGACCAAACCATGTTTAAAAAAAAATCAAAGTTGAAATGACGTTTGATAATAAATGGTTTACATTTTTTTTAAATTTTTCATATGATTTTTTTAACTCAATGTTCTCACTTTTAAATCTACTGTATTATGTCCCTGCATACTTCATCCAGAGCCCTCAGAACACCAGGAAAGCATAAGGGAGGGGAAAAAAAAAGCAAGAATATCTCCTTTGTACCCATGCTCCCTGCCACAGATAAGCTATGCACTCCATGCAGATGGTAATCAGTTTCTTTGACAAAAGACAACATTTCTGTTTACCTATGTATGCATCATTTCTAAGTGAAATAAACCTGGCGAGTAGCAGCTTGCGGTCCCTTTCAATACTTTTGGCAGCAATCATTTACTGTGCAGACAACAGGACATGTGAACAAAAATCAGGTGAAAAATGTTCTTCTTTTATCATAAAATGCTTTTAAATTTGGGAGAGGTGTTTATTAGGTACCAGGATAATTATCCCTGTATCCTGCGGTCATTCTTCCATTTACTGATTTAACCGGAAGGTTGAGGGACACATCTGGACTTAATACATTCTGCTTGTGGGGGGGGGGGGGGGGGGAAGGTTTTTGTAGATCTTTTTTTTTTCTTCTTCTTCTTTCAGTGGTACAGTACGATGCTATGTGTTCAGTATTTCTTGGAGTCACACACCATTCAACCCAAATTAGGTTGAACATTATCTTTGTCTGTAGTCAGTTTTCAATTTTCCTTCACAAAGGCAAGAATGACAATCTTCTAACAATCTTCTAACCAGTATTGCCGGTTCTGACAATTGGAAAGGGATGCTTTCGGTGGAAAAACAGCACTTTTACCTGTCCTGGAATAGACATGTGTAGGAACATAATTTTGAACAACAAAAAAAAAAAAAAGTCTTTTCCATGATATCTGTAGTATTTTGGGCTAAAAACAGTACAAAATACTACCAAAAAAAACCAAAAACACAACAACAACAACAATTGGCACCACTTGCAAGGGACAGGTAAGAAGATTTTGCTTGCTATTGTACACCAGGGTGCATTGTGACCGAGTTTGGTGTGTTGCCGTGACATGCCAAAACTTTTGCACAACGTTCTATAAAGAGCCAAGTAGAGAATCAATGACATGCTGAACATTAGAAACTTGCAAATGTGTGTACAATTTGTCTGTAAACTCCATAAAACCTTGCAAAAGATTCCCCCCCCCCCCCACTCTTATCACAGCTCTCCAAGTGTTTTTGAATGTTCTAAATAAGGCTAAGCTAGCACAAGAGTGCGCAAAGAATCCTAGAGCTGGACCAGGGCAGCAGAGGACTTTGTACTCGTGGTATTACATTCAAGATTTGATGTGTTTTTTTTGTTTTGGGGTTGTTTTTTTTTTATACAATATGCTAAAATATTTAGTCACAGACTGTTTTGCCTGTTTGATGAAACAATGGCTTCACAGAATAT
The DNA here is from genome assembly GCA_033980235.1 of Diadema setosum. Classification (NCBI taxonomy): domain Eukaryota; kingdom Metazoa; phylum Echinodermata; class Echinoidea; order Diadematoida; family Diadematidae; genus Diadema; species Diadema setosum. The sequence goes on along the minus strand of CM067066.1, from coordinate 19,367,979 downwards.
TCTTGTCTGCTTTGAAATGCTCATAGTGATCACAATACTCCACACACTTTTGCACGTGACTGTTACACTGTTGTTTGTGTCTGCTTGTGACCAATATTCATGATATTCAATGAAGGCACATGAAACTGACAAACTCACCTTATTCTAAAATCTGATTATTCTCTGTCTCATTGTGATAAAAACCATTGTCGTATTGTTTGCCGGGTTTTTAAGTCCCTCAGTTGAAGCTGGCTTGAATACGGCACGGAGCTGCATGCTGACCCCTTCTGTGCCAGGCAGGGACTTTGGACAGTGTGTACAATGCTATTGGGGTTTCTGCGGCAGTCAGCACGCAAAGCGCACGAAGGGTTAAGAAGTAAACCCACACAAATATACCCACAGCAGAATAAGCCTAGAAATACGCATTGTGGGGTAAAGAAAAACAAGAAAATTGACACTCCGCTCGCGTCGGGTTTACACGAATCGAAAGCATGACAACCAACAAAACAGTGACAACCAACAAAACAGTGACAACCAACAAAACAGTGCCATCCATCATGCACACCCAATAGATTGTGTTGCACTGCCAAACAATTGATACTGTACAAGTGGATATTTTAGCATTTGGCAGGGTGAGACGAATTTCGCCCATTGTTAATATCCGCGAAATCAAATCATTATTCAGTGGAACAAAAAACATTTGCATGCTTTTTATTTTCACAGTAGTTCCTGGTCATGCAAAATGCATGAAAATTTCCACACCAAGAAAATTTCAAATTTTACAGTGACTGTTTAGACCAAGTCAAGTGGTTGTTTTTTGGTCCTGGATATGTTAGGAAATAGCCACCTTTGGCTGGGAAAGTAAAATCTCCATGATTATATGGATGGTCTAGATTTAGTTATTGTTTTAATGCATTTACAATGAAAATGGTAGAAGTATTTTTTGGCAAAATGTGATACAATATAGAGTGAATCGTAGTCTCCATCATGCAGATATAGCTGGAAACAATGCTAAAGATGTTCTACAATAACATAATAAGGCTCAACATTGGCAGTATAGATGTTGGGGCACCACTTTTTAAGCCGTTGAAGACTAGTCACGAGTACACTCGGGCAGGTGTCAATAGGAAGTACAGTTGAACCCCTATTATCCGGCCTCCCTTTATCCGGATCTCTCTATTATCCGGACGCAATCTCGCCGTGATTTTTTTATCTTTTTTTAATAATTACGGGAGGAAAGGGGGATTCCCAACTCCTTGAGAACAAACACACATGAATTACATATACTTGATACATTTCTTAATAATTATTTAGGTAAATCATCCCAAGAATTTATAAAAGAAAATGATTTCATTCTTGCAAACACAAACCTCTATTTTGGGGTCTGTTACTGAGTGTAACAATGAAAAGGTTGCAGTATACACATTACTACATGTGGTACTACAATGGGCTACATCAGTACGTACATGTATGTATAAAGCATTGAGTCTCCCGTATCCGGCCAAATCCCTTATCCGGATGAGCCCCAGTCCCGACTTGTCCGGATACGAGAGGTTCAACTGTATGCGTATTACAGGAAAATCAGCTTGTCCTCAAACAGGTTATGAAATGATATGTTTTGGTGGTCCAATTTGGGCCATCAAAAATGTGAATATACATTATTTTTATGTGTAGTTGATGTTTTTTTTTTTTTCATCCAGAACTAGAAAAGCACTCGCAGAGCACAGACCTCTGCCAAGCAGCAACTCATTTCTATCCACCCTATGCAATAAATAGAAGCATTTTGTTTACGTCATTGCACGGTGCCTTAGAGGACGCGCTTGAGTGCACATAACAGTATGTAAACCTCCAGTACGCACAGTTTGAACCCAAAGTTTGTTGACCTTATATGCCAAAAGATGAAAAATCCTTCAAAAATCAATAAAAATTCCTGGATCACTACCAAAATTGAATGAGGTGTTCCTTGTGTCAATATCAACTTTTTATGCAAGTTTCATTTTAAAGATAATAAAAAGTTTTGGTACCTCAAAAGTGTCCTTGAATTTCCTTGTCTTAGTTTGTGTTTCAGGTTAAAGTACCTTTCATATAACTAGCACTGTGAGACTTACTCGCCCCAAAGTGCTCTCATGTCTTAGTAATCATGCAATTAACTGCGACCAGCAGCCCCATACGCATAGCGACCAGTAGTCCCATACGCATAGCGTAATCGGGCTTCGCATTGTAGCATTCAGGATCATGACAGATTTAGTATCGCAGGGTAAATGTCAACTTAAAATCCCATAAATTCTTCAATTTGAAGACTTACCAATTAAGTTGAAGTACTGAAAACAGGCTTCGGGCAACGTTTGGTTCTGCCTTTATAGTCCCTTTCTGTTCGAATTGATGACTGAATGTGACTCGGTCGACAGGACCTCAGGAGAGCTACATACAGTACACTGAATACTACAGCCATTGCATGCGAACACATCGCATGCACACAAATTTCAAATCCATGAACGGATAAGATGTTTGTGTGCGCATGCGCTGGCCATGGTATCCAGTGTATGTAGCTCTCCCAAGGTCCTCTCGACCAAGTCACATTCAGTCATCAATTCGAACAGAAAGGGACTATTGGCAGAACCAAACGTTGTTCGAAGCCTGTTTTCAATACTTCAACTTAATTGGTAAGTCTTCAAATCGAAGAAATTTTTGGATTTTAAGTTGACATTTACCCGCGATACTAATTCTGTCACGATCCTGAATGCTACAATGCGAAGCCCCATTACGCTATGCGTATGGGGCTGCTGGTCGCAGTTAGCTATGCGTACAATGGGCTGCACGCTGCTGGTCGCAGTCAGTGGTTTCGTACAATATTTATCGACGCTGTACAGCGTCGGCTCTGGTACGAAACCATTATTGCACGATTACTAAGACATGAGAGCACTTTGGGGCGAGTAATTCTCACAGACAACGTACTTTAACCTGAGACACAAACCAAGACAAGGAAATTCAGGGAAGCTTTTGAGGTACCAAAACTTTTTATTATCTTTAATCTGTACACAACTTTTTGAGTTATTTTGCAAACAGACAAAACAATGCCGATGATAACTTAACCTCCTCCTTCCTTGGCGGAGGTAATGGGGAGAGTAACTTGCTGCCTAGTGCTTGATAATGGCACACATTTCAGAGAGCTGCCAAGGCAAGTGTTGCCAGATGGTGTACAGTGAATTATTGCAATAAATAGCTCACATGAGCTAAAGATCCTGTAGTGCCATAATTTTACCAAACATTCCCCTCATTATTTTGAAATATACCATACATTCTTGTTCAAAATTCTTGTTCAAGAGAGAACTTTTTATAACGTTAAAAAATTAAAGGTCTTGTTTACCTTTGGGAGCAGTGATTAAAAAAAAAATGTTCAAGATATCACTTTTGATGCATACATGTAGGTCAGTTGCATAACAAAACATCCTACCATATATATATATATTTTTTTTTTTTTTTTCCAATAAAGCCTAAAATATAAGGAGATATCAATATTCTTCTAATTAAACCATAACTGTAGATGGTTTAGTCTGGAAACATTTCTATTTTAACTATTGTTCACATTTTGTATATTAACAATACTTAACATTGATTATACTGGCTCAAATTTTTACATTGGTTTTTTCTTTCCCTAACTCACATTTTAGAAATATTTTGAAGCACTAATGCTGGGTTTTTGTTTCATCTGCAAATGGTAAATTATGCCTTTAATTTATACATTTCTAAATTACACTCAAACATCTTATTCAGATCTGTGTGTGAGTTGAGTATCACTAGTATATATTTTGCTTTTGAATCATATGAAACTTTGATATTTATTTCTGTTTTCTGTTTGGTTTATTTGTTCTGAAATGCTGAGAGAAATATGCCCACAGATGCAGTGCCACACTTTTTATGAATTTGAAAATCAACAAATAATAATGCTTTCATGATTGTTTCTGTTTTTAGATGCATTATGTACACAAGACATTTCAAGGTTGGATGCAAAAAGGTCCTAAAGTTGGATCTTATCAGGGAGGTGAGCTTATGCTGGAAGACAAATTAAGGGATTTTTTTTTTTTTTTTTCAATAGCGAGGTTGCATTTTGGGGGCTCTAATAGCTGTATCAAAAGAAAAAATGTGCCTCAGGGTGACATGGATTATGCTCACTATGTAACTAGAATGCTGGATTCAATACTTATGACACTCAGCCCAGGATTCAATGAGTTTTGTGCAGTGATTGAGAAAAACAAGGTTTAAAGAAGAAACCCACCCCAAAAATAAATGTGACTGTGCATCACAAAACCAACAAAAAGTCACACCATTTTATTTCACATGAGGACTCAAAAAAGTTTAAATGGGTCAACTAAGTCAATCTAGAGTTTTTCATATTTTCTGAAAGAGTTCTTTTTCTTCTACATAAATAGGCAAAAAAAAAAAATTGTTTGTTTGCCCTTAATTGTCAAAACCCAAGAGGGTCAGTAGGTTTTTTTGGGGGGTTTTTTGGGTTTTTTGGGGTTTTTTTTTTAAATACAGGGTACCCTTTTTTCCATATGTCAATGCACTCAAAACTCCAAGGGAATCATGGGCGTACATACTCGAGCAGGATTCAAACCCATGACCTCCTAATCACCGGACAGGACGTGGGTTCGAATCCCGCTCGAGTATGTACGCCCATGATTTTTTATCATGGCTACTACTAAAACACTGATCGATTCAGTGCTTACTTACGTCGATGCAGGGCAATTTGTCAATCAGTTGCAATGGAAGCATCTCGACGGAAGAATTTCATGAATTTGAATAATTATGCAGTACTGGCTGCATGCTATAAGGATTAGAACCAACACTTGCTGTCGGGCGAAAGCTCGGTGGTCTTGTGGAGATGACGCCTGTCCGGTGATCAGGAGGTCGTGGGTTCGAATCCCGCTCGAGAATTATGTACGCCCATGATTTTTTATCATGGCTACTACTAAAACACTTAATCAATTCAGTGCTTATTTACGTCGATGCAGGGCAATTTGTCAATCAGTTGCAATGGAAGCATCTCGACGGAAGAATTTCATGAATTTAAAAAATTATGATAGTTGTATTTTGGGGAATGGATGAAACTTGTGGCATTTTAATCAGTCTTCCTCAATATGTATCTAAAACTAAGCAATTTTGGCTACATCTTTCAGTATTTGACTGTAATCACGCGCAATCACTGTTTTCGTCGCGCAATTCCCGCGGAGCTCGCGGTGCTGTGATTCCAACACCTAGTACTGGTGATCGATAATTCTGATCGGTATCGCCTCGTTAATCTGACCGTCGGTGTTGGAGCTCGATTTAACGCTGTTACTTGGGGGCTAGCACTAGCACCGAACTTGAAATCACCCAGTGACCATTTTGTCATCCCATCCAGTACTTTAGTCAATAATACCCTCTCCTGAAAGCTATCATATTGTCTGGGAAATATGAATACAGCCATTTTTCTGATTCATTTCACAAAATAATAATAAAAATCATAATGATAATAATAATAACAATACGTGTAGTAGTAGTAGTAGTAGTAGTAGTAGTAGTAGTAGTAGTAGTAGTAGTAGTAGTAATAATAATAATAATAATAATAATAATATTGATAATAATAATAACTAGAAAAGCACTGAGAGCACAGACCAAGATTTTTCCACGACTGATCTTGTTCTTCCATAGAGATCAGTGACTTCCACTCATACATGCATGCAAAAACTATAGCATGCACTTTAGTGCGCGCATGCAAACCTCAAATACATGCATCTTTAACTCTCAAGTTCGTTGACCCTACCTGCCAAAATATCGAAAATCCTTCATAAAATCCATAAAATTTCCGTTACTTGTGTCATTCTCAACCTTTCCTGTAAGATTCATTAAAATCCGTTCACAACTTTTTGAGCTACTAGTATTTTGAACATGGTCAAGCACACCAACCAACCAACCAACCAAAACAAACCAACACCGATGAAAACATAACCTCCTTCCTTGAGGGACATAATAATAATGTTTCTGTTAGCTATTCTCTACTGGGACTGTAAACATCAGCAAAGTTATCTCCTGTGCAACGGATGATTTGGTGGAGGTCGCCGAGAGGAAGGAATCATAGATAACAATCATAGATAGAAAAGTCTGTCTGTCCGGAGGAGTTTTTGAACATTTCTTACTTTTACAGTTCTCCTCTGAAGACCGACAGAAGCCTGTGATAGACACTGCTGTGGGGGAATGCTTAGCCATTGTCCCTGTGGATATTATGGCCCAAATTCATGAAGGTGGTACAATATTTGTAGTTTGTATGGGGCGCCAAGTGTCGCATGGCCTATTTCGTTATGAAATGACTGATTTCGTAACAAAATAGGCCATGCGACACTTGCACCCCATACAAATTATGGTCTTTGCCCATGGTTTAAATTATGGACAAAGATTGAACCACCTTTGTGAATTCGGGCCTATGGGTAAGGTACCTCATCCTCCCCGATTATATCTAATTCACAGTCCTAGATCAGAAACTATAAATTAAATAGTAAAACTAGAGAAGCACTCTGAGAGCGCAGACCTCCGCCAAGCAGCTCATTTCCACCAATTATGTCGTTCTTCCATAGACATCAGTGATTTCAATCCACACGTATGCATGCTAAAAATCGCCCAAATTCCCAATGTAGAAGCTTTTTGTTACATCATCAACCCTCGGCTGCGCGGCGTGCCTCGCAGTAGAGCAGCATATGAAAACCTCAAAAATGCACAGCTTGAACTCCTAAGTTCATTGACCCTACCTGCCAAAATATCGAAAATCCTTCATAAAATCCATACAAGTTTCCGGATCACTACCAAAATTCAATCATCTGTTCCTTGTGTCATTCTCAACCTTTCCTGCAAGTTTCATCTAAACCCATTCACAACTTTTTGAGTTATTTTGCACACGGACAAATAAACAGAAATGAAAACATAACCTCCTCCCTTGGCGGAGGTAATTAATACACTGTATCTCATAAATACATTGCACTCACCAGCTGTTTGAAACAGCAAAGATTTGAGTGAAATTTTCATGAAAAAAGATGCAGCTACCAGCTCGTTGACACACTACTTAATAGTCGTAACTGATCATTGCCGAATGCATCTGTTGGCCAATCACATTGGTTTCTGTGCTAAAACATCCCCCCTTCTGTATCAAGTATCAAAGCATTCAGTTTGTTTATAGGAGGGGATTCCATGAAACCACCACACCAACACACACACACACACACACGCACACAAACACCCACTTTGACATGTCTCTCATGTGCACAAACAAACACTTATCATAACACACGCACAAAACACTCAGATACCTCCCACGTATTAAAATAAACACATACACAAACATACAAACATACAAACAATGACAAGCATCACTGAGTTAAACCCTGACTTACCAGTTAGGCTGTATATTGTGGGCCCTGCCGAACAGCTCAATTTTCCTCGTTCCAGGCGACAGTCTCTCAATGAGTCCGTAGATCTCGTCCGGCTTGTGGCTGGTCTGACGCACCTCGGCCACAATGACGTCACAGTCGAGGCCCTTGTTGAAGTTTTTGGGGTTGCCCTTGATGCCACACTGTTTGCAAAAGGTGAGTTCAGTGACCAAATTTTGTTTTTGTTAGTTTAGCAGGGCTAGACATTCACGATGGCCCAGTGGCCTGGTGGCCCAGGGCCACCAAAAATGGATGTTGGGCCACCAAATCTTTCTTTTGTTGGCCAATTGGGCAGCTAAAATCCAAAATAAAATTTTGTATTTCCTATTATTTCGGGCCCCTACATTTCTTTTTCGGGCCACCAAAATTTCAAATTCAAAGATTTAAGTGGCCTGACTGGGCCCAAGAGAAAAAAGTTACTGTCGAGCCCTGTTTGGATATACTTTTCAGTACTGAGAGCTGCAAGATTCACCCTATTCACTGTCACACTGGCAAAACTTCTCGAAGTTTAAGTTCTTAAAGGTGGAGAATCCCATTTGCATGCCTTAAATGAAGAGTTGTATAAATACAGTGGTATGTTGAAGAGAGTATCATTTTAGAAACTCCCATGAAGTATTGAAAGTGGAAGGTAACATTTAATACATTTTTATTGACCGTTAGATTTTGAATTGAATTTTTGGGGGGCTCACCGTAAATTCCAGCACATTACAAGGCTACCTTTGCAGACTCATGCACTGCATGTGTGTCCATCATGTATATTTTGTGAAGAAAGTTCATCAAAACTTATAAACATTTCTATATACATTCTTGCCACAAACTCTATATGTTATTACATCAGCTCTTATACTTTTAGATTTGTGTTTATAGATAAAAAATACAGAAGACTGCAACCAAAGTGTGGCTGACACACAGAACTACTGAGTAGTTGAGTTTTGTGCATTATTCAAATTGTAGATAACTGTTGACTTCCAAATTTCTCAGCAGTTGCCTAAACAAGTCCCCTGAGGTTCATATTTAATGTTTTGCTGCATTTTGGGAGGTCTGTAAAAGGTATCCCCTACCTTTAAAGTTAAAGGTTTTGAATTTTTGCCAGCATTAACGCTAACTTCCTGGAAACTTCTTGCGAAACTTCCAACTAAAACTACAGATATTTCTTGAACCCCCTCAAATCTTTTCGAAGTTTGTGAAGTTTGAACACACACACAGATGAAACTTCATGAAATTTGTCACATGACCAGTTTTGTATACTCACTGCATTTATTGGTCATTTGTCAGATTGAGCATGCTTTTTTTTCCTTGTTTTGCATGTGCACCAGTGACCACATTTTCAGAATTTATCAAGAACTAAAACTTCAAGGAGTTTGGCTGCCATTGTGAACAAACACGCAAACTTCATGAAGTGTTCTCAAGTTAAGTTTTTTGTAGTTTTGACTTAAAGCCCAAACAAAGTTCTGGTATGCCTGCAAAAGTTGTCAAATTTTGCTCCAAAATGTGAACGTATGCCTAGGAAATGTGCGGAATAACGCTGTAATAACAAGATATTCGATGGGTAAGGACGAAAATGGGAAATATTAACCAAAAATATTCAGTCTCGGAACTTACCCGAACGGGGTCAGGCTAGACTCGGACTCGGGGATAACTCGGCCTCGCTTTGCTTGACGGCGGGATGAGTTGTACTGATTTTCCCTCTGGATTGTACAGTACTATGCATACGGGAGCGGCCTGTATAAATTACCTGGAGCGTTCTGGCTACTCGTAGTAATGGTCCGAGTTGTTACAACACGCGCATCAAAAACCTCTTTGGCGCGCATGCAAAATTAGTATGCGCCTCTCAAGCACCTCTAAAAACAATCAAAGACAATTGATAAACAACAACAAAAACTTCAAAGACCGCGCGTCTCAGCAACTGAGGTGATGTGCGTATACTAGTAGGCTTGAGGACCGCGCGCTGTCCATTTGTTTTGTACAGGATTAGCACGCACTTTCCTGTCTGCTTAGTAAGGCCTCGTTTGGTACCCGTAGTATTATAGAGTACTGATGAACATGGCGATCACGAACTGTGTGTAAATTGTCTGAAATAGGGTCGAGTTTACCCTGAGACCGAGTTAGTCTGGAGCCTTCTGGAATAAAAGTCGGTCTACCGACTTTTATTATTTTTCTCAAAATACTCCAAAACGACTCATCATTCCGGTAAACCGCGTCAGCCAGGTAAGTTTCTTTGTAGACTCTTTCGATATATTGCAAGCAAATATGAAATGATGCCAGACGGGTTCTCAAGCCCTTACCAGAACTTAGTTTTCACTTTAATACAAAGATTACAGTTGATGCAACAGTTATGATAGTGGCAGAATTTCTGAGGTTGTGTGTAGACTTGCACAAAAATGGTGTGATTGTGGCAGAATTACAGTGGTTGTGGGTATACTTTTACAAAAATTGAATCAGTTGTAGTAATACAAACAAATGCAAAAGTACTGGTAGTGGCAGAAGCACTATTTTGAACCAGCCCTAAAATTAGATTTTATTCTACTTGTCAACCAATACATATACATACAGTACACAACAATGACTTCTCAGTGCAGTTCTGGCAAAAGGGAGAAAAAACAAAATCAGCATTCAATTACCTAAATCAAGTGCTATACATAAATCTTTAATTTCAATGATCTGCCAACAATCTATATCAACACTAAGTCTTCGTGAATATGCTAGATGGAGCAATTCATTCATGCACATTTGTCACTTGCATCTTGAAATGAATACTGATAGTTATGACTGCAAGCCATACATGCAAGTTACGTATATTTGACTTGACAGTGTGAAATCCCTTAAAACGTTTCTGTTTCCATTGTTAATCTGACAATGGTCAACCACAGAACTGCATCCACTATCATATTTTCAAAACAAAATGCTGCAGGGTATGGCAGTGTTAGAAATAGATATTTCGGTGTGAGCCCGGAAAAACGACCCATACACACAGGAGACCTATAAGTAACCACATGCCTTGCGTCGTTCTTGCGTGCGGCATGATACTTTATCTTGAATCGTGTATGTTTGTGTTGTTCTTCCTGGCACACGACGATTTCTTGCTTTTCAAGACATCTTTACCAATCAGTGAACAAAGTAGAATAAGGGTTAAGTTTAAATTCAATCCACAGAGCAAGATTTATTGATTTATTTGTTTGCTTGTCTGTCTGTTGGTACAGGCGACCCTACCAGGCAGTGTTCCTTTCCGTGGTTGAGCCAGTGACCCGTTCTGCCGGTGCGGATTAGCCGCTGCAGCTGGTTGGTCTTCACCCAGATGAGCTCCTCCACCTGGTTGTATCCCCAAAGCTGTAGGCACTCCCGACCCAGCTCCATGGCTCTGAAAGATCAGCAACATCGCAGACCATCATGGTTAATTAGGAAAATTAGATCCGTTTGTTGCTTCATACAAAATAATACTTGTCCCTGGGGCGACAAGACCCCGTATCTCAATTGGTATATATCGAAAAACCTCCTGACTGTATTTTGAATATCAAATACATTGTTAATGTAATTCCAAACAATATTTTTACACTATTTGATGTCATCAAGGAAGTCATTTTGTGAAAATGTTGCAACAACAAAAAAGCCTTTTTGCTCTCCTGAAACTTCAGGATTTTGGACGTTGAGATTTTGTTGCCCTAAACACAAATACAAAAAAAACCCCAAAAAACAAACACAAGCACCTGAGCATGCATGCATGCTTTGCAAAACTTGACAAAGTTACGTCACAGCAGCTTTAAGTTATTTCCTATGTCTCTACACAAGCACCTGAGCATAGCATGCATGCATGCTTTGCAAAACTTGACAAAGTTACGTCACAGCAGCTTTAAGTTATTTCCTATGTCTCTACTCTCGCTCTCTCATCAACAGACACAAACATACATCAAATACATCAAACAGGCCATCTTGAGTCCTTGATAAACAACATTTTGATTCCAGAAGTCAGACTAATCACTCATTGCAATTCTGCTTTCTCTGTCTTTCTCTTACATAAATACATAAATACATAAAATACATACAAAATTGTCCCTGGGGTGACAAGACCCCACATCTCAAATCAGGAAGAAAAAAAAAAAAACAAACTGTCATTTCAACAATTTTCACAAATAGCATCATTGTTGACTTGAAATGATGTGCAAACACTCTGTTGTATTTCAACAAAAAAAAAAATTGTTGTAATTCTAAATTCAAATCTGTATTTTTTGATATTCAAAATAGAGTCATAAGTTGTTGTCGTTGGTGTTGTTGTTGTTGTTGTTTTTTTTTGGGGGGGGGGGGGGGGGGCTTAGATGTCTTGTTACCCCAGGGTCTATACGCTAATATGGTAAGCAACATATGTACATTTGTATTGCTCAGAATTCTTGGATTTTATCTTAATTTGTAGATGGGTTTGCCCAAAGAAAAAAATGTTCTGTTATGCTGCTTACCTGATTCCCTCAGACTCTTACTCCATGCATCTTTATACTCATTTTAACAATTCAGAGGTGTCACAGGTGTTGTAATGTGTCACAGCTTTATATTTGCATTGGTTATTATGCAGAAAAAAGGAATTCAATTAGATCTTATTGAAAAAAACAGAAATGTCATTTGAATTTGAATTTGATTAAGTTTGAGTTTGAGCTCAAACATGAATTTAAATTTGACTTTAAGTTTGAGTTTGAGCTTAAAGGTACTAGCCCACATTTGCAAAAACATGAAAATCAAAACTGCATAAAACAGGTCCAATATGACTTCAAGTACAAGTTATAACAGTAACATACCTCACCTGTCGCTCTTTGTCTATACCATTCGATAAAAGAGAGAAAATCATTGTTTTAAAGGTATTAGCCCACATTTGTAAACCTGCAGCAATTGGTCTCGTAGTTAGCATGGAGTTTGGGTATGATTGCAGTAACACCTGTGCAAAATTTCGTTCCAATTAGTCCATTACTTTCATAAAAATAAATGAAAATGCACCGTAATCCGTATGCATGCGTATAACGCTCGCTAGCTCCGGTCCACGTACGTGTTACATGTACAATGTTATACGTAGCTATTTAGCCCGCGCTCGTAATTCGATTTTGGGTCGGGTTGACCCGGTTTGAAAATTGATTTTAAAACGATGATTTTTCTCTCTTTTATCGAATGGTATAGACAAAGAGCGACAGGTGAGGTATGTTACTGTTATAACTTGTACTTGAAGTCATATTGGACCTGTTTTATGCAGTTTTGATTTTCGTGGGTTTGCAAATGTGGGCTAGTACCTTTAAAATCAATTTTCAAACCGGGTCAACCCGACCCAAAATCGAATTATGAGCGCGGGCTATAGCTACGTACATTGTACATGTAACACGTACGTGGACCGGAGCTAGCGAGCGTTATACGCATGCATACGGATTACGGTGCATTTTCATTTATTTTTATGAAAGTAATGGACTAATTGGAACGAAATTTTGCACAGGTGTTACTGCAATCATACCCAAACTCCATGCTAACTATGAGACCAATTGCTGCAGGTTTACAAATGTGGGCTAATACCTTTAAATATGAATATGAATTTGAGTTTAAGTTTGAGTTTGAAATTGAATATGAATTTGAATTTGAGTTCAAATCTTAGTTTGAGCTGAAGTGAAATTTGCAATTTGTTACTATTTCAAGCTCCAGTAGCTAAACATCCCACAATCAGGGTTTATTTCTCTCTTGCATCATGAGCTACACTTGTCACATTCTCTACATGCCCCTTTTAATACATATATGCACCTAATATGTTTTTCCACCTTGTCTGAGCTCAAAACTCCAAAAGTAAGAATAACACGTAAAGATATACTGAACTATGCATAATCATGTCTAAAATGAACCTTCAAAAACAACAGTCAATGTGGAAAATTGCAGTATTAGTACAAGGTTAGTCATACTTTATAATCATACAAGATCTTTAGGTCATGACCTATAAAGAATCCACCCAACTTTTGACCCGAATGTCGGTGAGGTGGAAGCCACCAAATCAAATTTGGCTGTGATCTTTTTTAATCTTTTGTGTTTTATTTTTTTAAATACAGCTTTCTTTTAATTCACTTTGCCTTCCACATTTAACAATCCAAGATCTTAAGGTCATGAACTAAGAAGAATTCACCAAACTTTTGACCCGAATGTCAACAAGGTGGAAGCCACCAAATCCATTTTGGATGTGATCAACGGAAGAGTGGGGCTGGCATTCCGGAGATTGTTATCATGGCAACCTTTTTTTTTCTCCTCCTCTCCAGCCCAAACCACAATCACGCTTGAGTAATGATGCTTTCAGCGCATCTCTCTTCAAGCAAGCTCATAAAAGTTGCAAACTGGGGTTCTGCAACATGAGCATGTATGAATGGGTGGGGGGAGGAGCGTCTATTGGCTGGTTTGCATCTCGTATGACACCTGGATGCACCCCCCAATTGGTTGATGGGGCTCATACCATACCTCAGACTGCACTGATTGGATGGTTTGCAAAATGGCTTCACATTTAATGGATGTCTTATCTGCCCTGGAGAACTATGCATGAACTACCCAAAAGGTTTTTTTAGCTATTTTTAGATTGATTATTTTCTCTCTTTTTGCTATTTGTTGAACCTCCATTCTTATGTTTATTTTTGTACTTCAGTAACTCTTCTTTTTTACCCACACACACACACACACACACACACACACTTGTAATACATTAAATAAAAAGAACATATTATTCAAACCTACCCTCAAGGACAGTTTTTAGATCTCATCCCACACTCTGAAGCCAAATACAACGTAATGTAACAAATTGTGGTTTGTTCGCAAAATAAAAAGTGATCTGGAATTTCATGCACTAACATTTCAAATGGTTTGGATGGTACATTCTCAAGCTCTCCCCCCCCCCCCCTTCAAAAAGTCACCATCTACACAATACTGCCCAAGAGGCAACAGCAATGCAGGAAATTAAAAGAACCTCAATGACAATGCTGCAATCTTGACAAAGCTGCTCGGCCAAAGATGGCTAAGTATAAAGAAAAGGGACAAGGACACACAAATGATACCACTACATGTAGAAGCATCCTACAGAATGTTCATGAGCCATGAAGAACTCTGCATTACGTGAAATCACAACCTTTCCTAAATCACACTGAGACCAGAAAGTCATCAGACTCATTGGCAAAGCAGCTTTTCTGGAAAGGACTCAATTAAAGCCCAAAATAGTCAGAAAAACAGATAAGCAATACATGTATCACAAAATGTTTCGAAACAAGATTCTGGACGCGCAGTATGTGACTTCATGTAGCAATGCCAACATTGCGCCAGCTTAAAAGTTAGTGGAAAAATGAGCAAAGAAAACAGGATTCCATCGGGATTCAAACCTGAGACCTTCAGATTGCTAGGGTTGCTCTACCGACTGAGCTATAGAAAGCCCTAGTTCAGTGTTCGTCCCAGAAACAGTTAATTCTCAATGCTCGAAGCTTAAATGTTATGTGGAATGTGGCACCTCCTGTTCTGCTCACATTGGGAGGCAATTGGATATTCAAACAAAAAATAAACACCTGTCTGGTTATACTGCAACAAGTATGACGAGCTGTCATCGTGGTATGCAGTTCAATTATCTATTTTGAAATCCACGCAGCATATCACCTCCCTAAACATTAAACATGTGATTTCAAAAGGCACATATTGAGGAAAAGATACTAAAGATGGCATTGATGACATTTAACCTCTCAAGTTTTGTGCCAAACAGGGCAGGGATCTGATATGGGATATAAGGGTACGAGATATTAAAAATGGCATTGATGTACAGACAACTGTAGCTATAGACGTTTAACCTTTAAAGTTCTGTGGGCACATGATGAATAAGGAGAACCAAAGGAGGAAACAAAAACCACACACAAAAAAAAAGAGGCCAGAAATCTTTTAAACACAGTGTGTGGCAGCTCACCCGAATCCTCCCGTCATGGGAGCAACTTCTCTCAGTCGGCTATTAATGTCACCTGCAAACAGGATTTATGGTCTTCCACGGGAGTGGAAGGGGGAAGAGAGTTCAAGTGGGACAACATTCTTCTGAGGATTACCCAGCCCTGGGGCCTCCTTGGCCCGTGGAGTCGGGCGACACCAGGTGGACTTAAGGTGTCTGCTGCAGGTGCTTCAAATTTCCTCCTTCTTCAAACACCACACTGCTAATTGTACCACTTCTCTAGGGGGGTTAAAGGTCGGGCACTTGACCCGGTAACGACCTCCAAGTCAGAGGTTCTCCATTGGGGCATGTTCTTGGCCTATGCATTACTTCTCTGCCTAATGAGAAGAGCATGGTCTTCTAGGGAGGGGGGTGGGCACGGTTTGACAGCACTGAGACACCTGCAGCATAAACAAGGAGCTTATGGGAATTTAGTCAGGGGTCAAGGGTCAAGGGTACTGACATTTTCAAGGTTGGCTTATGAATTATGTTTTGGCACAAATGCAGTGTGTGTGTGTGTGTGTATGAGAGAGAGACAGAGAGAGAGAGATATAGTTATCTGCCACATGGAATCTTGACAGATAGCAATGTTATGGTTAACTGACTTTGATAATGGTTAGAGGAGCAGTAAAAATGTTTCATGGAACTCCAGTGCCTTCGAGCTTGCATGATGTCATGAATGTTTACATTTCATTGAAGGAAATTTGTCTCTCTTCTGCTATCTACTTTCTGCCCGACATCCTTTTATCTTCACATTATCTTCTCATGGAAAAGTGGATAGGATGATTTTACTGTAAAGTGCTTTGTTGCATATGTCAGCTCAGAGGAAAAGGGGTTTGTTTTGTCTTTTTTTGTTTCTTTGTTTTGTTTGTTTGCTTTTGATGGGGGGGGGGGGGTTAAGAATAGGACGTGGAAAAAGCACAGCAAGTGTAGGTACAATGTAGGTAATGAAAGCTGTGTTTGGACAATATCTAAAGAAAGCCTTTTTCTACTAATTCTGTATGCTAAGTTGAGCTTCTGCACTTTTACAGCACTGGTTTGTGAATTACTGAACCTCTTCTAGAGAGGATTCTCAGAGATGCTTGATAACTCACATTAAAGGCAGTGGGTTTGCAGTTGCAATAGGAACAAGGAAAAGTAGAAATTACGCGGTGCGTAATATATGTCCCCGCCGGAAGTAGCATTTAGTAGCAAAATGTACAATATAGGTAAAAAGATGAAGGTCAAAGGTCAAAGAAGTCAAAGGTCAAAATTCTATGTAGAAGTTTTGAAGCCCTCACCTAGTGCCATCACATAAAGCAAACAGAATCGAAATCGGGTTAGAAATGGTGAAGGAGTAGCATTTTGTAGCCAATGTACAATATAGGTAAAAAAATCAAGGTCAAAGGTCAAAGAAGTCAAAGGTCAAAATTCTGTGTAGAAGTTTTGAAGCCCTCACCTAGTGCCATCACTTAAAGCAAACGGAATTGAAATCGGGTTACAAATGGCAAAGGAGTAGCATTTTGTAGCAAAATGTACAATATAGGTCAAAAATCAAGGTCAAAGGTCAAAGAAGTCAAAGGTCAAAATTCTGTGCAGAAGTTTTGAAGCCCTCACCTAGTGCCATCACATAAAGCAAACGGAATCAAAATCGGGTTAGAAATGGCAAAGGAGTAGCATTTTGTAGGCAATGTACAATATAGGTCAAAAATCAAGGTCAAAGGTCAAAGAAGTCAAAGGTCAAAATTCTGTGTAGAAGTTTTGAAGCCCTCACCTAGTGCCATCACTTAAAGCAAACGGAATTGAAATCGGGTTAGAAATGGTGAAGGAGTAGCATTTTGTAGCAAAATGTACAATATAGGTCAAAAATCAAGGTCAAAGGTCAAAGAAGTCAAAGGTCAAAATTCTGTGTAGAAGTTTTGAAGCCCTCACCTAGTGCCATCATATAAAGCAAACGGAATCAAAATCGGGTTAGAAATGGCGAAGGAGTAGCATTTTGAAGCAAAATGTACAATATAGGTCAAAGGTCAAGGTCAAAGGTCACAATTGAAATTCTGTATAGAAGTTTCAAAGCTCCCATGTAGTGCTATCATATAAAGCAAACAGAATCAAAATCGGGTTAGAAATGGCGAAGGAGTAGCATTTTGAACATTTTGATCACACACGGACGCACACACGGACGGACACACGGACACACGGACACACGGACGGACACACACACGTACGGAGCCCGTTTCATAGTCCCCTGCTCGAACTCGTTCGGCGGGGACAAAAATCTGTGTTTGCTGATGCTGCAACATAGTTAATTGCATGCATACGAAACTAGGTCTAGTCGAAAGTATTTCTGAGGATCAGCGAAGAATCTCTTCTCCCTCAGCATGAGTTCAGAGCTTGGCAGAAAGAAAAGAAGAAATTGCTGTGATGCATGGAAACATTGCATTGAATGCAACAGTAGTTGTGTTGCGTCTCAATCAGTGCAGTGTGTACATGCACACAATGACGTAATAAATAGTGTGATGCGCTGTAGCTCTGTATCCTGCAATCTTCGTTAATAGTTGCTCAAAGTCAACGCAAAACCCAGCTATTTTTTTTTCCTTCTCATTATCATGATAATTTGAGAAAAAAAAAAAAACTTTACACAGACATTCCAAAGGAAGAGTGAATTCTCAAACAAACTATTTTGTTTCAAAAATTGCTACAAACGAGATCGCATCTCTCGTAAAGACTATTTGCAATCCAGGGATTTAAGCAGGGGTCCAACAGCAAGGCATCAGGGCTATATGACTGGTAGTCACTTGATATTGCAATCGAAGTGTACTGACCTTGGACAGTGTGTGCGTGGTAAATGTTTGTCTTTTTTTTCCCAATATTTTCACAATCAAGAGCCTATTTGCTATCAAATTTTGTGAAAATAAAACCACTACAAAAATGCCAGTGTACAGTACATGACTAAAGAGAAGTTGGATTACCTGAGTTCTAAATACTGGCCTACATGGTTTCCAATGTAATCTTGATAATCCAAGACTAGCAAAATCCAAAGAAAGTCACAGAAATCCTTGAAATTTGGACTGGCTTTGAAATCATTGTCTGGATATACTGATGTGCTAGATTACACTTAAACTTTATCTCTGACAAAGTGAAGTATTGAGTCAGGATTCAAGAGGAAAAGAAATAATGGTCTTCAATAATTCACATTGTCTACACCTTCCTTGCTATGTGATTTATTGCTCCGAGAAACAAGGGAAGAGTTTTGAAACAGCTCTGTCAGATATATCCAAGTATTATGCCTGGGTATTGACTTTACGGCTGTATATTGTCCTCATGGCTGCATTCACAGGAAAGTGAGGTGGAAGGGGGAAGAAAAAATACAGAGAAAAGACACATAGACACCTGAACACAGAATCCCTAGATTGGCGATATGAACTTGATCTAGCGGTCAGAGTTCACTTTGCAGTCATCTTTTGAAGTCAAGTCCAACAGCTGCACAACACCTTGCAGCAGGAGAGTATTCTGCACCAAGGCCATCCATGAAAGGGGAGATCTTGAGTGGAGTAGGAGGAAAGGTAGGGCGAGGAGGAGGAGGGAGAGGAGGAAGAGAAAGAGGAGGAGCAGGACGAAGGAAGGAAGGGGGAAGTAGAGGAGGGGGAGGAGGAGGAAGAGGAGGAGCAGAATTAAGTAGAGGAGGAGATGACAAAGGAGGGGGAGGAGGAGGGGGAGGAGGAAGAGGAGGGGAGGAGGATGGGAAGGGGAGGAGGAGGAGGAGGAGGGGGAGGAGGAGGAGGAGGAGGAGGAAGAGGGGGAGGAGATGGAGGAGGAGGAGGAGGGGAGGAGGAGGAGGAGGAGGAGGAGGAGGAGGAGGAGGGGAGGAGGAGGAGGAGGAGGAGGAGGAGGAGGAGGGGAGGAGGAGGAGGAGGGGAGGAGGAGGAAGGGGAGAAGGGGAGGAGGAGGAGGGGGTGGGGAGAGGAGGAAGAGGAGGAGCAGGATAAAGTAGAGGAGGAGGCAGAGGAGGGGGATGAGGAGGGGGAAGAGAAGGGAGAGGAGGGGAGGAAGAGGGGGAGGAGGGGGAGGAGGAGGGGAGGGAGGCCTGGAGAAGGAGAGGAGGAGATGAAGAGGGGAGGAGGAAGGGGAGGAGGAGGGGAGGAGGAGATGAAGAGGGGAGGAGGAAGGGGAGGAGGAGGGGAGGAGGAGGAAGAGGAGGTGGAGGATGAGGAGAAAAAGGAGGAGTAGATTTTTCTGCTGCCAAACACTGGTATCCACACAGCACAGCTAGTGGGAGATGAAACAAACAGGTCCCCCCATGATGCTGAGGAGGGTAAAACTCTTATCCAAGTCTGTCCAGTTTTATTTTCCTTTTCGAACTTCAAGGGCAATGACACAAACATGAAGAAATACGGATAAATGATGTGAGCTCCACTGTTAGCCTCATTACCTCAACTTTTTAGAAAAACTTCCCCTGAAGAGATGGCATACGTCATCAGCAGCGCCGCTAATCGGTAGCCTCAAAACACAAAATAACACTTCTCCTTGAACGCTTCTTTTTTTTTCACTCTAAGACCAGGATGACAAACAACCTATTTATCATACAAACGTCACAATAGAACAGCAGAATGGCATTTGCAGCTCAGTCATATTTCATATAAGCAACCACTTTTTGCTGCATTTTTTGCAATCTACATGACAAAATCAGAACTTTGGCACATCTATCACACATCTCTCCCATACTTTGTTGTGTATGGTGAGTCAGGGAGTCACAGTTCAGTCTTTAAACTATAAACAAAAACAAAACCAAATTGTTGGATGTAAGGCAAACAAATACACAAATCACACTGTAGCCTCTCTCACAGGCTTTTGACCACCATGTAACTCTGATGCCCGGGTATAATTTTATTTCATTTTATTTATTTATTTATTTTTTTTAAAGGTACTACTAGTGAAACTGAATACCAACTGTTCTAAATGATAGGCCACCAACATACAAAAATTCTCATATGGCAGAATTGTGATGGAACAGCTATATGTCATGAGACTCAACATTCATACAGGTATCTCACAAGACTGAGTACATCATGCCTTGTCCGTTTTTCATCTTTTGTCCATTGAGGCCTCCCAGACAACCTGGCGTGAGTGAAAGAGTTGGAAAATCGCCACAGATTTTACTCTAATGTTCGTACTCACAAAAGTAATAATAGGGTTTTTTTTTTCTTGCCTTTTTTCTTTTGTGAGATTGTGTTACCTCTCATCTTTAATTTCTTATCCAAAATGACCTGTTTTTAAGTCAACTCATGATTCCTTCCCAACCCCATTCTTAGCCGCAAGAAGGCGACCTTGTGAAGGGATTTGCAAGGTTTCAGTTATGTTGTTAGTGTTTGATGTTCTATATTCACACTTCTGTCTACCCATACATGGTTACATTTTCGTACATTATTAATACTGATTTTGAGGGGAAAGCATATTACAAGCTCTGCTTTTTAGCTTCCCCCTCCATTTTCAACATTACACAGTAAATGACTTCTATACATTTATCTATTTCGTCCTTAATTCATGGTGTTTACATATTTCAATGTATTGAGAATACCATATGAACTTTTATTTCCATATTATTGTTCTGATATTGTTGTGATACATTGTCACTCTTTACTGAAAATGAAATAAACAAAACAAAAAGTTTGAACGATGGCAACCGCAATAACAAAAGCTGCTCTCTCTATACCACCAAGTAATATATCTCCGCTACTCTATCTCTCTCTCTCTGTGTCACTGACCTGCCTGTGACCCAGAGGAAGACGAAACCCTCGTCCTGCATGATGGGGACGTTGAGCTTCCTCATCTCATCGTCCTGCATGGTGCCGTAGGGGAGCTCCATGTGGATGTCCCAGGGCGGGTCGGCCATGATCACCGCAAACTTGCCCAGGACCTCGAAGTCCAGGTACCGCAGGTCGCATTGCACCCACTGCCGAGATGAGAGAGAGAGAGAGTTTTTCATTTCAAAGTCCCCTCGTTTAGGGGCAGATTTGATTTATATCTTGGGTGGTGTACAGGGGATAATAATTGTGTGATGTCATTAAATCACTTCTCGTAAAACAGGAAACTTCATTTGGCCTTAATATCCACTATTGAAAGCTGCTGAGATATATAGTACGGCTATCCCCTTTCAAGATTGACATTGCACAATCCAGACGTGTGGATTTGACTACACTTTTACATGAACAGAATCACAATTCTTTTTGCAATGTGACTCATTAGTGAAATGATCATTCACTATGCAGTCATAATGTCAGATAGCACAAAAAGTTGCGAGCACAGTACAGGTGCGATAAAATATTTTCTTTTCTCACTTATTTCTTTCGTGCGTTCTTTCTTTCTTTCTTTCTTTCTTTCTGTCTTTATTTATTCATTTATCCTTTTATCTATTTATCTATTTATTTATTCATTTATTCAGTCTTCTTTCAACAGGGTGGCCCCATCAGTAGGTACATACTGTTTTTCCTGGGGGCCCTGCACATACAAACATCAACAGACGACAAAACAATGACATTTACATTAAATACAACATATTGTACGCGGACAAGTACAGTTCTTCCACTGAGTCCCATACATATACAATCACACAATAACTATACACTGACATTTATACACATTCTAATCAAACAAGCGATAATACCATGGTGGGCTTATGTATCTATTACAGTCAAAAAATTAACCATAAATTTCATCAAAAACTAGAACTATTACTTGACGTGATTAATACCCTCGCTGTGCAGAGATCTGTATTTTCTACCACGAGACTTTGACAGAGACTACCAGCAGTACATATGTAGGTCACCTGTGGAGGGGTCATGACACTGGCCCCTAGCTTGCTGTTCATCCGCTGCAGTGCCACCGGTCCAGCCGGCTTCTCAGCACCCTCAGGCTTGCTGGGCTCTTCCACCTCATAGTGAACATACTGCATGGATGTTTCCAAAAGCAATTACAAGCAGAGAATGGTAGTATGTGAACTTCCAACCATTAGCTAGAAGACGACTAAAAAGCATATCCACATACTGACATAAACACAACTATTTCTGGGCTGCTTCAAACTCTTTATCATGAAGGCGCAAGCACTGCCAAGCAGTATAGTTTCTACACAGAGGAAAAGCAGAAGGATTATTTGTGTACTACCTTGGACTACAATATGCAGTGAATTTATTTTATGAGGCAATTTTTTTTTTTTTCATATCATTTGACTCACCATATTCTAAAAAAATAAAAACACAATGAAATTAACTGCAAGTACAATATTACTTTAAGAATTCTTTGTTTTGCCAAATGATTTTTTCTATTTTTTAATAACTACTACACAACCATAATTTCCATCACTTTCCTGAGCAAGTGCATGTAACTACGTAAGGGGGGGGGGGGGGGATCACCCTTATGTTTAACTGTTACTTCAAATATACGACAGCTGCCCATAACTCACTTTGCAGGTATCCATGTGAAAGCATGTATTGAGGAATGAGCAGTCTCCAAGTGATTCTGTTAAAAACAAAAAATAAAAAGAAATAAAAAATGAAATGTATCTACAAAGACTCTGCACATGTCCATATGCACATAAGTACACATGCAAATATCATACTGATGCACCACGTTGGACAATTGTAAGTCAAAAGCATCTCATTTTGAACTGTGTAACTATGCTGTTTGATTGCATTGGACATTCCTACCCACCCTATCTCTACAAACTTTTTTTAAACACATGCCAATTTAAAAGTCTCCAACAGCCAGCTGCTTCACATTTTGTACATGCTCCAAGTGTAGCAGCCTTGTGGGAAAGACGCGCACACACACACACACACACAAACACACACAAAAAAATTAATCAAAATAAAACTTCTACATTGTGGACAGGCAAATATTTTGACTGATATCTCTTTATAGAGTACACACAGAACTGCAATTTTTGTTTTCTTTCAAGCGATATCCCTGCACTATAGACACTTGATTTCACAAGGATGAATTTATGACGAGAGTACAACATATTGAAGCATATGGTATAACACTCAACACTCTGCCCTCCCAAAGTGGATGAACACTAATAAAAGATAGCTCTTAAGTGTGTCAAGGATGCAATCACATTGAAATCTCATCTTCTCCTAAACACTACATTTTCAAGTCAGATGTAGTACAGTATTATTACATCAGTAGTTTTGCAAGAGAGAGAGAAAAAAAAAAATTGGCAGACACTGGTTTAAGGTAGATGTACACTGCACAATTTCTCTAAGTCATCGCGTGAAGTAAATTGGTCAAGTAATTCTGTGGGGAAATATCGCTAACACAAAAAATATGAGAGATTCTACACTGCTACACTGAACTCACCATCTGTGTGTTTATTGATGATTCTTCTGAAATGGAGCTGTCAAAGATGAAAAAGAAAGACAAGAAATAATACACAGAATTTCATAGAAATGATATACATGTTTATAGGTTTGCATCTTGATCAGGCAGGCTAATTGTCACAATAGTACAATTTCTGATACTTTGAGAGACAAAAGTGTGTATTCCATTCTCATCTTTCATGGGAAATATGAAAGTCTTCTTGAAAGACAAATAAAATATCCCATAATTATCATCACGACTTCTAAACTTCTAAATGAGATCAAATGTAACTATATGCAGTTATGTGGGTTTACTGTCTGGAGTGCAGCTCATAATTCTCATTGTTAGAAATCTATTGCACTCACTTGTCTACTGACCAAGTTCGGGGGGGGGGGGGGGGGGGGGGGGGGGAGGGGACTACAATTTACATTTGCCACAAACATTCAGAACACTAAGAAATAGATTTATAGGATGAGGACTGTCATCTCTTTCTGCTAAATTCTTGGCTCATTTAAGCAATAATTTTGACAAAATGTCAGTGCCTTATTACATGTGAAAAAAAAAAAAAAAACTTTTCAAAATCCACACGGTGAATACCCAAGCATATACTGTACGAGCTGAAATTTTCGCGTACAAGATATTTTCGTGAATTGCTACTAGGAGGACATTTTCACGTGTTGTTAATTTCGCGGTTGCGAGGTCTAACTGTGACTGTACTTATCTATTCGCACGTTGTTATTTTCGCGTGTTGTTATTTTCGCGGATCAAAGGCGATTCGCGAAATTTGCGAAAATAAAACCACCGCGAAAATTTCAGCTCGTACAGTATACAAAGTGTGTGCTTTGTTTTCTTTTACATGAGTATGAGGACAAAACATATCATGGCTCATAGTGACTGCTGTGGACAAACCTTGTTGCACTCTGTAGAACCAGAGACCTTGCTACACTCTTCTCTCGTTCCGTGAGAACAGAATTCCTGCACAGATGCTGTAAGAATGAGACAGGGAGGTAAGAAGGAAAAGTGCTTGGTGTGCATAATGATTTTTGTGCAAATATCTGTTTCTTGCAACCTTTGCCTCTCCCTCATACAATTACAATAACTAGCACTTAAAAACTGTTGAGGATGTGTTGGCAAAGGATAATTACTGATGTAAAACCAATTACTGCAATACATCTGCTCTAAAGGCATTCAGATGGAAGAAGTTGAGGAAATGATTGGATTTTATTAAAAAGCAAAATTGCACAGGCTTCGAAAAGAAATCAATATCTGTCTAGGGCGGCCACCTGCCATATAAGGCCACTAAAAACAACTCCCCTCCTCTCCCCCCCCCACCCCGAGAGAAGAGCCATAAAAACGACACTGTCTTTAGCAGCCATCCGTCTCTATCAGCCACTTTTTCGTCTCCCTTCGGTGGCCACTGTAGACACATTTGACTGTATTCTATATCACTATTAAAACAACAAAGTCTATGGAATAAAGTGAGAATAACATTTTTCTTCTCTGTGACTGCTGTTTTTGGAATAGCCAAATTCCATACTGTCTCTGCACATCTCAGCCTAAATCGTACCTCTTTATCAACTGAAACATCAGTGGCCGTTCCTCTCAAAAATAGCAGAACAGCCCCCCCCCCCCCCCCCCCCCCCCCAGCCACCCTCTTAGGGGTGTGTACGTGTCAAGTGCACCTTGTGTGGGGTGCAGGTATGTGAAAAAGGGGTGGGGCTTTCTTTGCCTCATCCACACCATTCCTGTTTCACCCTACTCTGCAAGCTCTCCCACCCCCCTCCCCCCCAAAAAGAAAGCACAATCAATTTGTCTGAACCCATGCACTCTAGTGGTAAACGCCGCTGCTTCTTCAGTGAGTGGAGATTGACACTGAAAGCAACCTCTTGGTGCTAAACGGGTTACATCAGCCATAGAAGACTCTCCAGTTAGTAAGCAGTACTGTTATAGCTTCTGAACCTCACAGTTTATTACACCCGATTTTCTCCACTACAACTTTTACCTCCTTTGGACTTGAATGCCTCAGCAACTGACTTCTCCTTGGCTGTTGGCATGCTCAGGAGATCATGTATTTCCTGACCCATTTCTTTGCTCTGGATAAATAAAAACAAACAAGCCCAAGAAAACAACACAGAAACTTTACATTCGGCAAAAAAATATCACTTTGAAATAACACTGCCTTGCCTATGAGATAGCTTAATTCGTTGCATTGTGCGGCAATGATCAACATCATGCACTGTCACGCTCAAAACTTCGCAAATTCCTCTCTGGATAATTTCCAAATTAGAAGACAGACAGTATACATGATGTTGTTGGTCACTGATTTTTCCCATGTCCTTAGCAAAAATCTGCTAAAAAGGTTCAGGAAGTTGCTAAAATCATCAATGCACTCCACTGTCTCAATGCACAGCTTGTAACATTTTTTTGCAAGCCTTTCTCTCTTCTGCTTGGTGCTTTTAATGAAAAATAAATTTAAAGACTAAGAGACAGATGACAAATACTATTAAGAGTTGGCAAAGCACATCATGCATTTTGATATGAAAATCTCCATCATTACCAACACACTTTGTGTCATGCTGCCCTCTCTTGGTAAGAAATAGCATAGTCCATAATAGTTGGGCATCGGAGTTGACAAACGCTAATACAATGTGTACATACATGTAGTGTACATCATAAAAGCATCTTTCTGACATGTTAATGCTTATATTAAAAAATGCTCTGCTTTCCCCCCACATTAAGTTACATAAACATATTAAAAAAAAAAAGATACTACAACTCAGTTACAATTGATGTTTTACAAAAGATTTTGTGTGCACTTGAAAAACTTCATTAAATATTCATCTTTCATCTTTGAAGAATGCATTTTACAGCAGACTACAGATTATACAGATTGTATGAGTCATAAGAATCAATGAAAATGATAAATCTGATAAACAAGTTTTCTTCATCAGTGATTGAAATGGGCGATGTAGCTGAAGTCATCTCTTATTGCTACCACCTTTGTTTAAATGTACAGTAGAAAATCACTCTTATTGATCCGAAATATGATATCAAGAATTACTATGCCATACTTGTGCAGAACTACACACTATGGAGTTTTTTCTTTCTTTCTTTATCATTACAGTAATGTGGAATTATTTACGTAGGGGATCACAATCAGTGTAATTTCAAGCTCATAGACAGTTTGTCCTTAAATGTATGTAGAAGGCACCATACTAGATTCATGAATATCCTCCAGTATGCTAAAAAGCTCCTACATAATGATGTCAAAGATTACGAAGTATTGAGTCCCACTCTTGCTACAATTGAGTCAGCTGAAGATTGAACTTGGATTCTAATTAAATCAACAAATGGGAGTTGGGTAAACACAACTATAGCTTCTCATTGGTAACCAAGTTTATGAACATTTATTGGAGGGTTACTTATGGATCAGAGTGTACCACTAATGGCTTTCTGAAATCTGTAAACAAACAAACAAACCTTGCAGTTATCACTGTTGTGAGTTCATGAAAAACAATTACAAGACCTCTTATAATAAGCCAATTCTGATTTACAATCTGCGCATGAGCAGATGAAGGTTATCTGAGAATTTAAACAACATAATGAGACACAGAGTTGTAGTGAGCAATGTCATGGACAGTGCATGAACATTTTCTTCTTTTTTTTAGTTGCAGTGAAAGAATATCTGTAAACATTCAAGGGAACTTGATACCATAAAAACATGTTGGATTATAAAAGTCGGTAATATCTAGCCCTATAAAGTGTTTTATCAGGATGGGTTAAGATCTGCAGTCATTTGAACCATCACTAATTGCACGCTGGGCTCCACTTCATAACAGCTGTTAGGATAGCAACTCTTGCTGGAATGGCAATTTCCAGTAGCAACAACCAATCAGGAAGCTGGATTCTTGTCATTACCATGACAATTGCCATTCCAGTAAGAGTAGCTATCATATCGACTTTTTATGAAAAGGGGGCCTGGTCTTCAAATGCATGCAAGTCACACATAGGATATATCCAAAGTTGAGAAAATCCTTCTGTGTTCTGGCACTCAAATATATAAGAGGTGTCTCCTTACCTCCTGCTCTTTAAATGATGTTGATGAGAGAAGGTTCTCCAGACTCAGATCACTGTCGTCATCGCTCGGCTTGGTTGTGGCAGCAACCTTGGTGGCAGGCGCGGCAGCCACAGTGGCACTGCTCACATTTTGGTCCGACTCAGATCTGCGGAGCCGGACGAGGACCAGAATGTTAGAGCAGAAAATCAAAGTATGCTTGTCTAGAAAGCCAATAATTTTTATTGCTACCCTGCCCATCTCCATTTGTGGATGCTTCTTATGATTCTACGGGTAAGTTTTTGTGATAAGTACAGATACTTACTCTTCTCTTTTTCTCTTCCTAGACTCCGGAACAGAAGTGGTCACTTGGCTACTTGAAGTTGTTGAAATCTGTCAAAAAATAGGAAACACACTTTAGACCTTAACAATATTGTAACAATACTAGCAATGGTGAACACAATGAAATGTGACTATTGATATCAAATGTGGGAAAAAAGAAAAGAAAGAAAAAATACTTTTAACCCATTGAGGATTTTGCTACAACATGCATACACCTGGGGCTCCTCCTAAACGGGTTAAAAATACATGCACAGTTACGTATTGGTGTGGCAAGACTTATTTTCATGATACTGAGAACTAGATGTATAGACGCTTTGATTCCCTGACATGACAGCAATAACATCCAACCATAAACACAGAACAAAGCACAACCCATTGAGAGAGCACATACACTTATTGTTTAGATCAATTATCAAATAAATGCTGCAATATAAAAAGAAAAAAATTGTGTAGCATTTGCTTGAGACTGTGTTGCATTGGTCTCAAGCAACACAGGAGGAAATGTCAAATGCTTTCTACTGATGTTGATGTACGGTGCCTTGAAATATGCTAACTTTCATTCTACTCTCAAAGTTGCATCTACTAGAAGACACCAACAGTGTGACAAAACTTTATGAATATTTACCCTTCTTATACAGAAATATGTAATACAGGTACATTAGTACATATGTTGGGTCGGATCAAAGGAAATTGCTTATACGGAAATGATATCCAACAGATTTTAGTGAATGCAACAATATTAGTAGAACACATCAGTGAAGTTTGAGGAAAATAGGACAATCCGTTCAAAAGCTATAGTTTCATGTATGAATTTTGAAACTTTCAGTGCCATCATTGCTGGATGAGAAAATCACTACAGTTTGTGACGTCACTGCATGACCGCTATATGAAGAAAATGAAAAGAGAATTCAGCATATTTTCATATTTCTAGCAAAATGACAGAGCACTTAAATTACTTCTTTCAGAAAGCAGGGGGAAATAATATATTACCTTCACTGTATGTCGATGCCAAGTTGCAGGAAAGTGTACTTTTCATACAAAAAAAAAAAGTGTAGAATTCTCTCTATATTTTCTTAAAATCGTTGTCCTGCAGTGATGTCACTAACTGTTGCACTTGCAGTCTTCTCATCCAGTGATGGCGGCACTGAAATTCATAAGCTTTTAATGGATTGTCCAGTCTTCTTTAAACTTCCCTGATGTGTTCTACTAATATTGCCACATTCACTCAATCCATATATACAGCTGTACATGAACAAGCGATATCAGAAGTAAGATAGGCCTACTGTAAGTGTATATGCAAATACAATTTGAGATACATAAGCAACTGGTCTCCCGAGTATTTAAAAAAAAAGACACGTATGATTTAGAACTACACATGTAGATAGCATGGACAGACCAAGCCCTAGAGCATGCTGTACACACATTTGAACTTGTATCGAGCACAGCTTCATCTTCCGGCTTGATGCCCAAAATGGTCGACGTCGATGTGACCTGTGGGACAGTGACGCTTGTGGTCTGAGAGCTCACTGCTGCAGCAGAGGTAGATGGTAGACTGGCGCTGGCTGCACTCAGCTCTACAGAACTTGTTGATGTACTATCTGGGGACATACATGTTGTAGATGAAAGCACAGGCTCAAGTCTAGAATAGATTCAAAATTGTTACATTTACACAAGTATGTAATTGACAATTTTGACAACAGTTTGGCGAGGGCTCCATATGTACACTCCATTAAAAAAGGAATAATTGAAAAAAACAACAGTCAAACACCACAACATCATGAAAGTGCTTTGAAATTTGGTGCTAAATATCTCACAATTTATGGCAATGCTACAAAATATACACTAGTCATGCAAGACCCTGTTATAATTTGTAAACCTAACCTAAAATATCCAGTCTAGGAACTCTTAAGCATAGTACAAATGCAGCAGTAGTAGACTAGTAACAAACCAGCAACAAGGATCGACCTCCTGTGCCAAAATTTGACTGCGTGCAGAGGCATAGGTTTTACATGTAGCCAGAGGTCAAATATTGGACAGTTTTAGGGTCGAAGTACTTAAATTATGGGCAGCTTGCTTATTATACACTCTTGTGTTTAGTGTTAGGTAAATATGTAGATAGACAGAAAAATCCATCTGTCCGGAGGAGTTCTTTTATCATTATTTATATTTTTTTTTTTACTTGTAATGCTCTCCTCGGAGGGAATCCTTGAAGCCAGATGAAGTCTCCGTGGAACATATCCATGACGACAAGATAGAGGCCGATCTTTTCAGTCAAGTGTTACTTGTTTGTACTACTAGGGTACTACATAACTTGTTAGGTCTAGACGGTGTCTAGACCAATAAACAATAGTGTTATAAAAGAGTAAAATTAAATATGTTAATAGGGTAAATGTGTTAATAGTATTAATAGGGTAAATTACCTTAATTTTCAGTCTGCCTGCCTTTCTTTCTTTTAATTTCTTTTAGAATTATCCAACCTCACCCCCCCCCAAAAAAAGAAGTTCTTTATTCAAATAACTTAGTTAACGGTTAAGATTAAAAAAAAAAATCAATTAAATTTAGAACCTAAATTAGAATCAGTGCTGAATTTGTTACTAAATTAATGACAGTGAATAGTAGAGTGTAAATTATGTTTCACTTCTTCTTCTTCCAGGATAGCAACCACAATCAACAAGATGAGTTTTGATTATTCAGTCTGTCACTTTCCAAAAAGTGCCTGCGACGTTGATACTTAGACCAGAAACGACAACTACGTATCCGATTCCGACTTTATGATAGATATTCTAGCTTATGTGAGCGTGTAGAGTGAAGCCGAATTCATCTTTCCACATTAAAACCAAAAAGACTAACTGTTAAAGTTTATACATCATCGTATAGAAACACTAGGCCTAACGTGTTTAAACTTTTGTACTAGAAAGTCCAGTGTAGTACGTACGTTGGCAACAAAAGAACATCACTAATTAATTATTATCCCACTAAGGCCACTAGTGACTAGGGTCTACATACAGTATTTTCAATACCCGGGACTACACAAAAGTCTACTTGCCTGCGCTGCCGATACTTATTGAAGCAATTTCCCTGCGACGAAGTAGTTTCGCCTTTAAATCGTTCCGCTTCCTTTTCAAATCCTCGAGTTGTTTTAAAGTGTTCGACATCTTGCTTTCAGGGATGTTTGTCTCTATTAAGTTATTATAGAACTCTGGATTCTACGACTTTCTCTCGTAGTCTCGTTCCAAGCCAAGCAAAGCCAACAACCACCCGCGCGCGTGTTTTTTTTAGACGGCACAGATTGGGGAAACTAAAAATCTATCGGGGACCCTATTCCTAAACCTAACCCTAATCCTAATCCTAACCCTAACCATCAAACCCTAACCCTAACCCTAACCCTAACCCTAACCCCAACCCTAACCCTAACCCTAACCATAACCATAACCAAAAACCCTAACCCAACGTTTTTCCCATAGGTTTAACACGCGCCATGCCCCAATCTGTGCCGTCTTAAAAAAAAACGCCACCCCGCGCGCCCATCGCCCATGGCGCCACGGTTCGCTCGCGCTCGCTCGGTGATCGCGCGCGCTCTGCGTATGTAGCGTACGCGTGGGAATGCGGGGGTGGGGGTGGGGGGGGGGGGTACTTGCCGTCCCCTGTAAGAAATAATTAATCAATCATTTAAAAACCAAACTGAAAAATAAAGGCACATTTCTTGCATAAAAATTGCAGGATAATACACTAATAATATACATTATCATAATCGATACATTAAATTTAGTGTATAGATGGTAGCCTGGCGTCCTCCAGTGTGACCCCTGAAACATCGTCCTTTAGTAAACCTTTCATTTTCCTTTTCTTACGATTATGCTTTCTAGCAATAGGCCTATAAGAATAATAAGCCAGTTCGGGGTTAGCTCATGGGCACATGGTACAAATGACCTTTCTTCTTTCTCAGTTGATTAGGCACTCCACGAGTTTTCAAGCGAGAGAAGGTATTTTAGCTTACCCCATGCAACAATTTATGGAATTCATCAGTCATGTTCAAACAAAGAATGAACTTGCGTAGACCAGGTGACCAGAATGATCCATCAATTAGCACTTTGGAAAGCATCCATTTCATTATTTTGCATTGAATGCATCAACAATTTTTTCTATTGATATTGTCAAATACCACTTTTGCTGTCAGGTGGATGTGCTGGCAAGCACCACTCATAATGATCACTTGAATAATCATTACATCACAGATGCTTATCTCGGTGAATAAGAAACCAACATGCTCTGCGGGTACAGATGACCTTTTTCTGCTCATGCTCAAAGTGGAACCCCGAACTGGCTTATTTTCATTGCTCGAACAATTGTGAATGCATTTCAGGCGCTCTGCCCGTACTCCTAGTAAAATGAATAGTTTTCATTTGTACAGTGTGTGTGTGTGTGTGTGTGTGTGCTTGTGTGTGTGTGTGTGTACGTGTGCTTGTGTGTGTGTGTTTTTTTTTTTATTAGTAATTGAAACACTGGCACAAGTAGTAAGGAAGGATAACACTGTAAAAGGAATATGTTTTGGGGGAAATGATATAAAGCAAATTTTATATGCGGATGATATTTCGTTGTTTATAAAGGACATAAAATCTTTAAATAGGTTACAGCATATTTTTGATGAATTCGGGAAAATAAGCGGTTTAATTGTAAATAAAGAAACATTTAATTTTTTTTTGTGGATGGGTAAGGATACAGAGAAACCTGTATTATCTGTATCTGGAAAATATGATGATGCAGTTAAAATTTTGGGGGTTAATTTTGTAAGAGATGTGAGGGGGAAGAATGAGATCAATTTTAAAGAAATATTAAGTAGAATAAAAAAGTTATTAGGATGGCGGAAACAGCGTGATTTAACACTCATGGGTAAAATTCATCTGTTGAAAACTTATGCATTATCAAGGTTAAATTAAATTATGTTTCATCACTTATAGTTGTTCCTCAATGGATATTTTCTGAATTGGATAAGATGATTTTTGAATTTTTGTGGAATGGTAAAGACCAGGTAAAAAGGAATATTATGTATCAAGATTATGTTAATGGGGGACTGCGAATGATAAATTTCAAGCTGTTTGTCAAAACGCAACGTATTATGTGGTTGAAACGTTTATTGTATGGTGAGAAGAAATCTGGGTGAAAATGTATTTCGATTTTAGTTTTCGATCAGTAAGAGGAAGGTTCTTATTTTTATGTGATTATGAATGGTCTAGACTGACATTGACAAATCCAGTTCACCTTTTTTTATGTAGAAATGGTTAAGGTATGGCAGGAAATGGATAAATGTAGGAATTTTGAAGATGAAGTGATGAATCCAGTAATATTTAATAATAGAAAAATATGTATAAAAGGGAAGAGTATTTTTGATTGCGATTTAAACGAAAAGGGTGTTTATAATGTACATCATATTTTACAAGGAGGTTTTATTAAATCCGTCGGGTATTTTCGAAATTTAGGTATCATGGGAAATGGTATAGTTAAAATGAATGATTATTTTTTCCAGATAAGTGGAAAGAGTCCACAGGGAGTGTAAGGTTTCAGCAAATTAATGTATTAAATTATGATATACAGGTGAAGATTTTTGGTAAAATATTAGAATTTCAAAATATTTAGTCAAAAATATTGTATGAGTACTTTGTTACAGTTTTACAAGAATTGTATACCCTGGAAATAAGATATGGTGAAGTGAAGTATGATTTTAGTGATAAGAAAATTAGAAATTTATTTATTAGACCTAGAAGCACGACTTTACTTAGTAAAGATAGGGAATTTCAGTTTAAGTTGTTACACGAGGTGATATATACAAGGAAACATTTGTTTAAGTTCGGTTTTGTGAATAATAATCTTTGTTCTTTTTGCCAATTGGAAAGGGAAACTTATTCACATATATTTTTTGATTGTGTTAAAGTAAAGCCCATATGGCAGTTTCTTAATGAGTATTATGATTTAGTTGAGTTAGAAGAATTAGAAAGGAAAGATATCTTCTTGGGTTTACGAGGTAGTTCAAATCGAATCAAATGCGTGAATGCCTTGATAATTTTGATGAAAATTGTAATATTTCGGTCAAGAGAACAAAATAAGTTACCCAAGAGGGAAAAGATAAAGAAATTTGTTTTGGATTTCATAGAGGAAAAAAAGAACGTTGCGGTTAAAAGCAAGTAAGATTGGCTTTCATTTGCAAAAATGGGAGCAGTTGAAACTTTCATAGAGAGTGTTGTTGTTGTTGTTGTTGTTGTTTTTGCACATTAATAGTATGAATTATATATATATATATTTTTTTTTTATCTTTCTTCCCCCACGTAGAGGTATGGTCAGTTTAGGTTTTAGCCGTATTAAAGTTTAGGAATCGGTATATGTATCAGCATTTATGGTGGTCACTTTTTTTTTCTTTTCTTTCCCATGTAAAACGTTTAGTTAGCTTCGGTTTTTGGTGTGTGTCTAACTGTCAAAGAAACAGGTAACCAAGATACCACACGTAGGTAGTGTGATTTGGCGTGCAAATGTTGGTGTTTGTGAGTGCGCACTTGTGGGTATGTTGTTGTTGTTGTTGTTGTTGTTGTTTTGGCTGATGTCTAGTGTATATATGGGTGTGTGTGTTGAGGGAAGGCTACGGGGGGGGGGGGGGTATGTTAGTGGGGAAATAGGTGGGGATGGTTAGGGTTAGGTAGATGTAGTTAGGTAATAGTAGAGTAATGGTTAGTGGGGAAATAGGTGGGGATGGTTAGGGCTAGGTAGATGTAGTTAGGTAGGCCTAATAGTAGAGTAATGGTTAAGGGGCTAGGCAGGCATATGGTGTGTTTCGATGATATACACATATGGTTATTTTGCTTTGTACGGGAGGGGGAGGGGTAGGTTGATAGGTTAGATAAAAAAAAAATGATGAGTTTTGTTCGGTTAAGTAAAGAATGTTTTTTTTTTCATGATACGTTTCAGGAAATGCTGTATTCTCAAGAGAGTGTAAGAGAATTTATGTAATGAAGTGGATATTGAGCAATCTGATCAAGTTGATCAAGAAATTTTTCCCTTTTGAGAGTTATACTTTATGTGATATATTTATGTATATAGCGTGTGCTCTGCCAAAAAAAAAGAAAAAAAAAGAAAACACAAATTGCTTATTGGGTGTGTGAGTGATAGGGCACATTCGGATTGGCTTGATAAGGCTGATCAAAATAGCTTTTTCTGAGAATTATGCAGAATTTCATGTCATTTCTTTTATAGAAACAGGGTATGATTTGGTAAAAAGACCCAAATAATATCGTACTGTATGTTTAAAAAATGATTTAGTAGCACAAGAAAGAAGAATACAGCTCCTTTTTTTTTTTGTTGGTGGACATATTAATTTTATTGTTAATATGGATTTGATATTGAATGAAACTTAAATAAAGAATATTATTAAAAAAAGTGTGTGTGTGTATGTTTAATTCCCTAGAAATTTGATTTATAAACGCGACTTTTATACTCTGTTTTTACAAATACTTGTAGTTCCTATATACCGTGGGAGGGGGTATCCCCCTCCACATCCTATCCAGCTCTGTCGCTTCGCTCCCTTAGGCACCGAGGATCTCACACCGTTAATGTGCCCCCTTATGCTAGAGTCATAGTGCTTTGAGATTTTGCCCCCCCCCCCCCCAAAAAAAAAAAAACAACAACAACAACAAAAAACAAAAAACAAACAAAAACACAAAAAAACAAACAAACAACAACAAAACAAACAAACAAACAAAAAACATAAGTGTTCTGGCGCGCTTGCTGGGGAACGTTTCATGAAGCGTTTTGTCAGATATTTTATCTGACAAACTGTAATTAGGTACTGAAATCCTTGCGTCTGATTGGCTGAGAACAAATTCGTCTGACAAATTTTTCGGAAAAAGTGCTTCATGAAATGCCCCCAGAATATGATAGTACTACAAGATACGCGGCGGGGGAGGTGAAATCCCAACGAAGTGGCTTGTCCGTGGCGCCCACAACTTGAGTAGAGGAGAGGCCTGGAATCCTAATGAACTTACTTCTACCAATCGAATGGAACAGGTTCGCTTTTTGCCGATGATGCAATATCCTACATGACCATTGACAATCAACATCATACGCAAAATGTTCAAGAGGACCTTAACAAAATTGTTGACTGGGCGAGAAAATGGATGATGGTTCTGAACACAGATAAGTGTAAGATTTTGACAATATCCAGGAAAAGAAGAAAGGTGCAACACGTGTATCATCTAGATAACGCCCCTCTTGAACAATGTTGAATCTGTTGAATCCGTGAAGCACTTGGGTGTAACCATCACTTCTGATTTGAAGTGGACCAAACACATCAACAATAATGTCAATTCTTCTGATATTAAAGCCACAGCTTACAAAACGTTGGTTCGACCAATCATTGTTGAGTATGCTTCCACAGTTTGGGACCCATCTTCTAAGAACCTAATCCACAAAGTGGAAATGGGCCAGAGAAGAGCTAAGAGATTTACTTTAAATCGCTGCCATAACACCTCCAGTGTCACCAAAATGCTGCAAGAACTTGATTGGACCACTCTGGAATAACGCAGAGAAAATGGCAGGCTAATTATGATGTACAAAATACACAATAATCTTACTCCTCTTTCAGCGAGAACCTCCCAACCACACTCCTATCAGGTACCATACTCGAGAACTGAATCGCATCGCCATTCGTTCTTTCCAAGAACTGTAAGGAACTGGAATTTCCTGTCGTCAGAAATTGTTTCAGCGCCTTCTGTGAGATCATTCCAAAACCGTCTAACGGTTGATCACAGTGGCTAGTTATTTTTCGTCAAATTTTCTATGTGCTTATAAATATTTGTAAATAAACTGTATTATAATGTAAATAGCACAGTCTGCAAGAATCTTCAGCCTATTGAAGGAGGCAGACTTAACCCTATAAAGCCCAAGGGGGGGGGGGCACATTGTGCCCCCTACCATATTTTCGTTTGCTACTCCTACACCCTTTACCCGATTTCAACCAAATTTGGTGACTTTACCTAAAATCTTATTACAAACATTTTGATATATAATTTAGCTAGGTCCGATATTGCTGGTTGCCATGGCAACCGTAAACTGACAACCATGTTTGTCAGATTTTGCATGATTTTCTATTCCAATTTCAGTTAACAGTAATATAATAATGGATGAAATGGGGGGTTTTGGCTGTAATTTGCTGAAGGACTAACATGTGAAGTAATTGTGGTTGTGAATTACCCTGAATGGTCTTCTTATTATTTCTTTTATTTTTTATATCACATAGGCATCAAATAATAGATAATAATAAAAATAATCGAAAATACAGCATTTTCAAAGACTACCCTTTTATTTTGTGTTATCTTCACACAAGCTTTGCCTATAATATCATTTTTTTATCAGATTACCAGTCTGCAAACTCAAAATGCAGTATTTTGGAAATATGAAATGTGATACCAACATAATGCACCCATTCCAAGCAATACATCATAGGTTTCATGTATTTCTTTATATTGTAATGAATAGCGCCCCTACATGTTGACCTTGAGAAATTTCAACTATAACTACTAGTAATAGTGAAGGTTGACTTGCTTTTCCTTATTGGTGAATATGAAAATGATTGATATAAAATGAAAACATATTAATTTTACTGGAGATAAAAATTAAAAAGAAAAAAACATGATTTTTAGCGTATTTCCTATGTATTTCTTTATATTTTGGTAACTAGCGCCCTCAGTGGATGACCTTGAGAAATTTCAAATGTTGGGTCATGTATGAGTATGAGTATGAGTTGCTCTATCTCCATGTGCCAGATATGAAGGTCATACATCATTATGATAAAGAAGTTATATAGGGGGCACAATGTGCCCCCCCCCCCCCCCCCCCCTTGGGCCTGGAAGGGGTGAAAATAGCTTGGGCTTTATAGGGTTAATCAGAAGAAGAAGAAGAAGAAATAGAAGAAGAAGAAGAAGAAGAAGAAGAAAGATGGGGTTCAACTCCTGTCAAGTCACACCATCTGGGACCTGTCACACACCCGGATGTCCAAGCAACAATGTTTCATGAAATACAACACAATTTGGTTAACAACTCGTTACCAGCCATATCCCAGCAACCTACGTTGGCAGAAATGACCACCTCCTCGAGTACACAGTCCCGGAAGCCACAACTGATACTTACAAAATAATACTACAGGTATTTTCCCAAGAATATTAAGACGGTGAAACCGTCTGCCATACTGTGCAGTTATACTTCCAGGACACCTACTGCTTTCCCAAGAAGCTGCACTCCCGTCTATTCGGAAAATGCAGTCCCCAGTGGGGAT
Organism: Diadema setosum; assembly: GCA_033980235.1. Lineage (NCBI taxonomy): Eukaryota > Metazoa > Echinodermata > Echinoidea > Diadematoida > Diadematidae > Diadema > Diadema setosum. Next base: position 19,329,550 of record CM067066.1, on the reverse strand, counting down.
TCAGGATGCTATAGGCCCTATCCACCGGCTTGGTTTTTAATTGCACCCAGCATTTATTTGTGTGTGTGTGTATGTGTGTGTTTTTAGGGGGTATATTTGATAATTTGCTATCTGTAATGAAATACACTCCGTCCGTTGGCCTTTGATGTCTACATGACACAGGCCCGTAACTAAGACCCCGTTTACAGTGCGAGGCTCGGCCGCGGCCGAGCCCATCTTCATTTCAGTGTAAACGCGCAAAAGGCCAAAAGCAAGGCCAAAATTGGCCTCGCATTTGGCCACGCTCTGAAGGTGGTCTCGGCCGCGGCCGAGCCGCGGCCGAGCCCCGCTTCAGTGTAAACGCGCAAAAGGCCAAATGCGGGGCCAAAATTGGCCTCGCATTTGACCTCGCTCTGGAGGTGGTCTCGGCCTTTTCTCAGTGTAAATGCAAACTGGGCCAAATGCGCGGCCAATTTTAGTCTGGCTTCTAAACCCTCTGCCCGTACTATTTCGCTATTTAGGATATCAACCCCCTCAACGTCGAAAGCTAGTATAGTTTAAGGTGGTTTTGCCCGCTCTGGAGATGGTCTCGGCCTCTTCTTGGTGTAAACGCAAACTGGGCCAAATGCGCGGCCAATTTTAGTCTGGCTTCCAGACCCTCTGCCCGTACTCTTTCGCTATTCACGATATTAACCCCCTCAACGTGGAAAACTAGTATAGTTCAAGGTGGTTTTGTCATGCAAAGGATTTTTCCTTCGGCAAAGGCCTTTGCCCGAACGGCGACATCGTCGCCACGGAATCCATTTGGCAAAGGGTCTGAAAACCAGGCTATACTAAATTGCGTTTGTTTACAAACAGAGCGCCACTACGACAAAATATTGAAAGGTTTGAATTAAAAGTGCGGCCGAGCCCGGCAGTGTGAACGGACAAAATTGCGGGGCTCGGCCCCGCAATTGAGGCTGGGCCCGGCCGCGGCTCGGCCCAGCCCCGCACTGTTTTCAGACCCGTTGCCAACTGGATTCCGTGGCGACGAAGTCGCCGTTCGGGCAAAGGCCCTTGCCGAAGGAAAAATCCTTTGCAAGACAAAACCACCCTAAACTATACTAGTTTTCGACGTTGAGGGGGTTAATATCGTGAATAGCGAAAGAGTACGGGCAGAGGGTCTGGAAGCCAGACTAAAATTGGCCCCGCATTTGGCCCAGTTTGCGTTTACACCAAGAAGAGGCCGCGGCCGAGACCACCTCCAGAGCGTGGCCAAATGCGCTGCCAATTTTGGCCTCGCATTTGGCCTTTTGCGCGTTTACACTGAAATGAAGGAGGGCTCGAGCCGCGACCGAGCCTCGCACTGTAAACGGGGTCCAAATGGTGGGGGGGGGGGGGTGTTCGCAATTAGAGTAATGTACCTTTGTAGTTCAAGTTTATGCTCAGTTCCGTTATTTTACACATTCCTATAAATAGCAACACCAAGCAGCAAACTGGCCGGTTGGGGGTGGGGGGGGGGGGGGGGGTCCGCGGAACCCCTTACTCCCCCCCCCCCATCCTGACCATAGCTTCCTGTGAAAAGCTGCAACAGGGATTACTCCTTCAATGTTCAAGATTCAAGGAGGGGAGGGGAGGGGAGGAGGAGTAAGCAGAATAGTCATGGTGTAGGCCCTATTGTCTCCAATTCCTGAACATGAAAGTGTACCCAACGCAACTAGATTCTAGGCCTCCTCACTGAACGGGTACTTTGGATCGTGCAAATACCGACTTCCATGTTTAGACTAGTATACAGGTGTAGGCCTACTTGTATAAGGCAAAGACTTGAACCCTTGATATCATTATGAAAAAAAGCACACACACACACACATACACAATTCTGTTTAAATTATGTGACATGCTCATTCCGTGCGGAGGCATAACGTGCTATAAGCGGAGCTGTATACGTGGGACTGATGGCAGAATAATGGCAAGCGCATTTCTTTACAGAAGTTCAACAGGCGCAAAAAAGAAGAAGAAAGAAATGATACGGATGATGTGTAACCAATACTCAGTATATACCAGACGCGAAACTCGTTTCCATTGATAAGAAGGCATCAAAGAGGTACAATCTCTTTGTACTGCACATAACTACTATTTCCGTGCGCGCGCGGAACTTGTCTTTGACGGTTTTCGTTCTCAGTTTGTTCGGAGAGCCGAGAGTGACGGTTTTCTGACTTTAAACTGTCTTGATAACCTCGTCGTCAAGCTCTAGATACGTGTATTATTCTCAAACAAACCTGTGAAGATTCTGAGGAGTAAAAAAAAAAAAAGAAAAAGAAAAGTGCAAAATGGCTGCTAATAGTGACGATGTCATCAGTGTCGGCGATAAACCGTCAACGAAGAACAACTCGGGGTCGCAGAAAGTGGTCCTTCGTAAGCAGTTGTCCCTCCTCGACTGCGTCGCTTTAGGTGCCGGCACCATCATCGGGTCTGGAATCTTCGTCTCCCCGAAAGGCGTGCTGGCGAACACGGGAAGCCTCGGGATGTCGTTGATCGTGTGGGTTGTCAGCGGCTTCTTATCTATCATGGGTGCGCTGAGCTACGCCGAGCTCGGCACGACGTTCGTCAAGTCGGGCGGTGACTTCGTCTTCCTCCTGGATGGGTTGTCCCCTCTCCTTGCTTTCCTCCGCCTGTGGACGTCGATAGTGTCTATAAGGACGGGGGCCTGGACCGTGCTCTCGATCACCTTCGCGAAGTACGCCTTAGCTCCTTTCTTCTACAGCTGCGACGATACCCCTTTTCTCGCTGAACGGCTTCTTGCGGCTTGTGCTCTGTGTAAGTTATAAGATGTAATCACCAGGGCGTGATTTAGGAACAAGCCACGAAAACAAAGTGCAATAAAGATCATACATCATGAAACATGACGCCTTCCAAAAACCAATGTCTTTGGTGTAGTCTTTCTCACTTGACCGGACCTTGATGCAAATTTAAGACCTTTGATTAATTTCAGTCATGATATGGTATACGTCTTTAACATTTCGACAGCATTTATTTCAATTTTTTTTTTCGTATTTCAGTTTATAATGAAACATGTATGATTATGAACTTGATAGAAATCTTGACAATGTGACTCTTATTCAGCTGATCAGTGAGTACTTTACAGACCTTGTCTATTATTTCCATATTTATGCTATACCCAGTGATTCAAACATTGACCTGATCTGTGTGCTTTTATCGATTTGCAGTGTCGGAATCTTGTCGGGTAACAAAATGGCCTAATATTACTCCTTGCAAGATTACCTGAAAACGTAAAATAGAAGTAGCCACGAGACGTCAATAGGCAAAGTTCACCTTTAATTTGTTATGTTTGTGTGCGACTTTGTTTAGCCATAACATTATAATATTTTTCACAGTAGGTGACACGGCATTTGCTGCTTCGACAATTGCTCCGGTTTTTTTTTTTTTTTTCCTCCAAGGACTTGGGTTTGGGTGAGGGTTGTGATATGGTTTTAGGTTTAATTTGCTGTGAGGATTAGGATTAGGATGAAGGTCATAGGGTTATGTTTGTGGCTAAAAAAAAAAAAAGAAGTTTTTGTTGGCTTAGCGTGCAGATATTTCATGGGAGCAATTGTCGCAGCTCGGAACAATAGAACCATGCCCATAATTGTATCCTTGTCTCCACGCATGAGCTCTGGTGAGTGCAAAACAATGTCAGTTTCACGGGGTCATGATCATAAATACCTTTGGCGATAACCCTCATGCATGCAAATTCAAAGCACCAAGCTCCACTGAAGCTCAGTGTATATTTTTGTTTAATTATAGTAGCCGCCTGATGGTGACCGTAATTCATCATCATTTTCGAGAGGTCATCATTGCAAATTTGACCTCCGGTATCTCTGTTACACTATATTATATTGATTTGCTATCTCATTCTGCGTTTTTAGTCTGCAGATGTTTTGACTTCTTTATTAATCGGGTAGACTGTCGGTAATTCCGTGATGAGGCGTGCGTGGTTTTTGTGCTTACAATGTATTTTTGAGAGGGGGTTGGAGTATAGACGTTGGCGAGATATGGAAAGACATGACTTTTCTCACATTTGGATGCTGTATAATCGTATTCTGGCATGGCGTTTTGGCATGGTCATCTATAAAAGTCGATCATGGAGTAAATAATTTTTTCTCCCCCATAACGGTCACCTGTATCTTACACACCCCTGCGTTTAATGCTGAAAATCGCCAACCTCATACAACATTAAAATATATTCCACAAACCAGAAGCATTATTTGAAATACTCGAAGATTTAGTTTTAAGACGATTCATGTTTGTATGCATTTAATGGTACCAACTCTCTAGGTCTGATGTTTTACGTTAATTGCGCCAGTGTCACGTGGAGTAGACGCGTACAAGTCGTTTTCAGTGCGGCGAAGTTCCTGGCTATTCTTGTCATCGTCATCTCCGGGTTGGTAGTCTTAGGTCAAGGTGAGTGCTATCATATTTTTACTTTTCTGTTCAGCTTATTCATTTAGGCCTATAGCAATTCTGTAATTTGTTTAATCAATTGTTTATACAGATCAAATATGGAAGATATTGGACGGAATAATGGAGACACCAACAGATGGTAAAATAGGAAAAATGCTAACAGGGGAATTTGTCTCCTTTTAATGACTAGACTATATACGTCGCAATCAAGGAGAGGAATATGATGTGTAATGGGAATTCTGGATTCGTATAACTATAAACAAAATGAAAATCATAAAACATATGCACTATTGTTATTGAGTAAGCTATACTCTCTGAAAAAAAAGTGAAAATCTTAACTCTTGAAGGAGTGAATAACAGAAAAGAGTGAGTTTCGAGTGAAATTGGAGTGAATTTTGAATTAGTTTCCACTAATTTTAGAGTGACCTCTGGGATCACTCGGAGATAAAGAGTGAGTTTCGAGTGAAATTGGAGTGAATTTTGAATGAAAATGTTCATTTTCACTAATTTTGGAGTGACCTCGGGGATCACTCGAAGATTTTTCTGTTATTCATTCCTTCAGGAGTGAATATTTTCACTCTTCTTTTTTAGAGAGCATAATATGATTAATTATAACTAAAACTTTTGCAACCATTAGGCGGCACGACCAACTTCGAGCACAGCTTCGAATCCTCGCAAAACTTCGAGTACACTCAGCTGCCGCTTGCTGTCTACTATGCACTCTTCGCTTATGCCGGATGGTAAGTGGCTTATATGCAGACAGGTGTCAAGGGGAACTCGTTAAACTCCTTGCGGGATGTCGTCTTGCTTATGAGAAAAACAAAATGAGAAGCTGAAAAAGAACACCTCCAAGCTTCACAGTTATGCTTGTCCCTCGATCAGTATAGTCGATTGTTGGATATATGAAACCTTGTTTTATCTATACATGCCAGCTCAGCTAGTATCCGCCAACACAAATCTGACGATTGAACCTATGAAATCCGATAACGTCGACTATAGACAGGTGATATACGTATACGTAGGGCCCATAGTTGTTGTTTGGGTGATGAAACTTACTTTTTTGACATTATGGTAATCATGTTCGCTATCAAAAAACGAAGAAAAGAAAGAAAACATTCACGATATACGAGGGATTCTGTGCTCTCGCCACGATTATCAGTCAGACAACCAAAGATATATTGCTAGGACAACATACTTCCATATTTCATCCGTGCCTTTTATGTCCTTTGCGTGCAAACTGTAAGAGCAGCCATACATGTATCATGAGGCATAAAAAAAAAAACAAACGACAATATTGAGTCCTACTTTGGAACTCTCGACAGGTTCAATGCTACAGTCTGTAACATACAGGTTTAGTCAATAAATCCCTGTACAAGGGAACACAGGAGGCCGAGATTTTTTTTTTTTCAGACACCGCCGTCAATGCAGAACTCATAAGAGAACTCGGAATACTCGGGGTTAAGTTGAAAGTTTGTACAAATGAAATATGAGCCCCCTATTTGTCCTCCTGTGTTATAGGCCTAATTCCTGAATTCCGGGGCAGTTCGACTTGTAACATGACAAGACATGCAGCCATGCAGATTAATAAACTCTTTACTTTCCTAATTGGATGTTATTGCCCATATGCCACACAATGTTGGTATTTCATTGCTGACACCGAGCCAAAATATCAGGTGATATAATATTGTCGTTCCTCCATGTATGCTGATTTCTTGAAGTCATGATCCCTATGCAACTTTGAAATCTTCTTTTCTTTATGATAGACCGAGAGTTCATAGAAATATTTTGTCACAATAGATCATTATTATTCATAACCAGTAGACCAGATAGCCATTCAAATGTTGGCAAAGCTGTATAAAATCCGATTAGAGTCAGTTGTACAAAGCAGAACCAGCACCAAAGAATAGCGATCTCTCTGGTACCTTGTCAACGTATTTACCATGTTCATGCACAAAGAAATGCATCCTATTTTTTTTCATTATTATGTCAGTATATTGAATCAACTATATTACATTGTATATTTTTTCCATTCCATTTGATTCCAAGGTTGCGTACGAGCAATTCAGTCGTGAAAATATCAATCGCATTTGTCAGTGCCAGATTCGCTCAACAGATTTTTTATGGTTACGTTTTCTAATTTTAGTGATTCATGTAAAACTCTTTTGCTTCCATTATTTCGTGAATATAAAAAAAGACCGCGGTCTATGAGCCTCGTTTTCATGTTATTGCACAGCCAACCACACGTTGTTACACGTACCACATGCAGGTACAATAGTTTTGTCGTGACATCATACACTCACGAGCAGACAGCGAAACTCTATACCTTATTCAGCTACACACATCGACAGACTTCCCCTTGGTTTTATTTTCGCTTTTGTTTCCCCAAAATATACGAAATTTGATATCAGCTGCAGCGAAATGTCTGATCATTAATGTATATCACACATGCAGATACCTCCTTGGCCTGGTTTATATTTGCTGTTTCCCAGAAGGAAAAAAACAATATTATAACTAATTGAAATTTTCAACTGGTTCTAATTGATTTCAACTGGAACTAGTTATCTGCAACAAGTATATCTAATGTCCAGTTCTACTGAAACTTCGGCCACACAGTTTTGTTTGCATGTTATTTAGTGTCAAATACTGCAACTCAAATGTTTACAAAGAAAGAAAAAAAAAACCCTGAAAGCATACTGCCGTCAAATTACATCACTAATTATACAGGGTATGTATACAGTGCAACTCCTCAACCCATTTCGATATTATACAGCCTCTAATAATAACCCTATACACTTATCCTTGGAAACATGAGAATATGCCTACAATACTTGTGATCATTATAGGCCTATAGTCCTTATCATCATGATCATCAGTCATCCTGTTGTCTCAAGTCCACGCTATATGGAGCTTTTCCTTTTGGGATTTGGGTTTATGGAGATCAGTGTTAATACAATAACTGCAGGCTGTTGGCGGTAAACACGGCACCGCCGGAATGCCAAGGTCTCGACACAGACCAACCTCTCCCCAAGGGTACAGTTTTTTTTTTCCACCATCCAGGTCAGGTGGTTTTGGCCTGACCTGCCCCTGGTTGGTAGGTGATCTCTATGCCAGTCCTTCCTTCCCTGGAGACATGAAGACACCCCCTAAACATTCGTTCGTCGTCTGTCTGAAATGTACTTTTTTGAAAAACAAAAACAGCAACAAATATCAGCCATGTCTTGATCGTTTTTGGCACTGTTCTTTCCGCAGTTGTATGCCCTATTGTATATAATAATACGCAGTCTCTGAATTATTCGCTATGACTGTGTAGGTGAAGGTTTTACACGTAAAACAAACAATGGGTTATAGGCCTATCACTTGTTTTTACTCTCAACTTCAGCTTGTGGTTTGTTTGTTTGTTTGTTTGTTTGTTTGTTTGTTTTTTATAGAAAACAGCCCCAATATAAAAAAAAAAAGTTTTCATATTGCAAACATTACAACTAAATACAGTCATGAAAGATGTGTACATCCAGAATTGACAATTGATTTCATATCTCATGTTTCGCAAAAAAAAAATGGAATACATATCACAAGAGAAAACAATTTTTACAACTCATCAATTAAAAAAAAAAACCCATCGAAACTGATTCTAAAGGTAGATACAACGATGCCTGAGCAGGTTTTAAAGTAACACAATGTTATATCTGAATAAATGACGGTTTCAAAGTTCTTAAGTCCATAACGAATAAAAGTGTGGAATATGACGGAATCGATTAAAAGCAATGTCCTCCGGTTAACTGCATCCTTTATAGAGAGCACAGTACTTTAAAACAAATTATCCGAAAGGGATTAAAGAGATAATATAGTTTTGGTTGACGTAGGAATTCAGATTTTAAGCTTTTGTTGGATATTTCAAAGGAGGTTTCTCATCAGCAATACCAAACTAAACCATCCTTTTAAGTGTCGCAGAATATTTTCGGATTATCCGCCCGTCCGTCCGTAATTAGTTTTTTTTTTTTTTTTTTTTTTTTTTGCAACGTTACTTGAGAACCGTTTAAGGTATCCAAATGAAACTTTACATGAGATGTATGTGAACGAAGCTGCGCCAATTAACTCGTGGGTGCACACTCTCGAGGTCAAAGACCATAAGTCAAGGTCAGATTCCACCATTTTACTGCTTGCAAGGTATACTACACTGAATCTTTAGTGTATGTATTACTTGATCAGACACACTTATCTAGAGATAGTAGAAAAAAGTTTTGTCCATGGGCAAAGTTCCAAGGTCACAGGTCAAGTGAAAATGCTACAATTTTCTTATTTAAACTACATCTTGTTTACTCCATATGTAAACTGTTAATCTTTTTATGTAATACAGGGCTCTCTTGTAAGAGACCACCCTGTATAAAGAACACAGAATAAATGAATAAAATAATGCAATAAATAAATAGATGAATAAATAAACAAATAAATAAATAAATATCTCTGAGATGGCTTAAGGTATATTCATGAAACTTAAAACATATGTATTACATAATATTGATTGTCTTGGGAAGTTTGGGGTCATGAGGTCAAAGGTCACGGGTCACGTTGAAATGCTAAAATTAACTATCTAATGCGGAAATTATACAATTTATCTTCATACCGTGGAAATTACTCATTATGCATTGTATAATGATGAAGAGTTAAGTTGCCTGATTGTTATGATTACACATAGTCCTGATTTCCCATTTTCGTTTCACCATTCAGGCAGTATTTACCCCAGATCACGGAGGAGATCGTGAATATCAACCGGTAAGTGGCTCCGTGTTAGATTGTTGAGTATTGTTAGATATGAGGGTTGCCCGCATCTTTGTTGGTGGAACCCATGTTCAAACGTGCTGATTATAATGCGAGTCAGTGCCTAGTTTTAGCGTAAACGAAGTTGGTGGTCTTGCTATATTATAATAACTGAGAAGTCGAGTAAAAAATAAAAAAGCATCAGATTAAAGACGACATTGAGAAAGTGTAATTATTGTATGAATACTATGCAAATCTAATTCTCTTTCTGACCGGCTTTCCAATTGGTCTTGATCTTAAACAAAGAAGTTTTTTTTTTTTTTCTTCTCATGTTGCTGTCAGCTATATATTTGAGTTGTGTTAACTACTCAAAATCAGCATTATAATGATTTTGTTCAAAGATTTTACATCACAAAACAGTGAGTCATTTTACGTTATCTTAATTGCAGTAATTGTTACTTTATAGACAATACATTATGATTATAATGACTAGACCATCATCATCACTATCACCTCATTTTCATTCTTATTATTATTACAATCATCATCATCATCCTCAGTATCATTGCTTTCTGTAAGTAGACGTCCCTGTTCTTTTATATGTGTCTGCGTGTGTGTGTTTGTGTTCCGTATATTTCTGTGTTTGTCCCTGTCATTTTTTTTTTGTTAACTCACAGTGTTATTGATGTAAATGATTGCATCTCTTCAGGACCCTTCCATACGGTCTGATCATATCAATCCTCCTGGTGTCTTGTCTCTACACGCTGACCAACGTAGCTTACTTCGCTGTTCTCTCTCCCATTGAGATCCTCTCCTCCAACGCCGTTGCAGTCGTAAGAATGGACCAATGCCCCGCTGTCATTATATTACACATTACATTGCACATACAATATTGCTCATGTATTGCACGTATATATTGCACATAGATAGCACATAATATGTTATTAAAACTTTATGATCCCCCACTGCATTATGTATACATGTACATTAATGTATATATACATTTTTTTTTTTGCAAATTGATAAAACAATATGATTTGTGTAATGCATGCTTTGTACTTAAATTTAATTGAATTGAAACAATAATTATGCTGCATGATACTTGATGATAAAGCTATGAGCTGTACACTTTGCATTTTGCTCCGTTATTGCCACCCTAACAATTATGTGTGAAGCCGTGAACAAGACAGTTTGCGGAAGGATACGGGCCCATGCGTGAAATTACAGCAATTTTTTTTTTTTTTTTTTTTTTTTTTTTTTTTTTAGAGGGTGGGGTTTGGGTTACTAGCGGGGGATCACTGAATAGATAAGCGGATTTGTTGTTATTGCAATGGTGCACTACATGGAAACCGTTACTTCACATTGAACAGTGACGCCGAGAAATAACAGCTACAACAACGACCACAATGTCGCTCTTACGGTTATAGTCATTCAGTAACAAGGATTTGTTTGTACTGCCAGCAGGGAGGTGCTAGAGAAGGAGAGGCAACTTTAGACCCCGTTTACAGTGCGGGGCCGGGCTCGGCCGCGGCTCGGCCGCGGCTGAACCTCGCAATTTTGTCCGATACACTGCTGGGCCCGGCCTCGCTTTTAGCAAACCTTTCAATATTTTGTCGTAGTGGCGCTCTGCTTGTAAACAAACGCAATTTGGTATAGTCTGATTTTCAGACCCTTTGTCAACTGGATTCCGTGGCGACGAAGTCGCCGTTCAGGCAAAGGCCTTTGCCGAAGGGGAAAAAAAAATCCTTTGCAGGACAAAACCACCTTAAACTATATTAGTTTTCGACGTTGAGGGGGTTAATATCCCGAATAGCGAAAGATACAGGCAGAGGGTTTGGAAGCCAGACTAAAATTGCAGTGTAAAACTCACAATTTTAACAGCAAATAGTTAGAAACACGCTGGAACACGCTTTAACGGAGTACTTTATTTGAAAGATCGAAATATCCCTTATTAAAAGATAGAAAATTAACATGGGGAAATGTGCGCATTATAGAAAAAAATTAGGTTTTTAAGAGGGCCTAATTTTCATTTCCTTTCGATTTGCGAATTAGAAAGAAACTAGAAATATTGAATTCTTTCCTAAACTATTCTAAATCAATTCGACTATTTCATATAAAATTTTGCGGTGAAATAAAGCTTGTAATTCAGCGAAAGGTGAAATGAGTTCTTCGTCTCCGAACTTCGTCTTGCAACTAGAGCGGTGCCGAGCATGACTTCAAAGCGTAATGGAATGCTAGACATCCCATTGTAACGCCTTGAACCCTAACATGTGTTTGCATGAATTACGAAGAGTTGCCACTCCATCCCTGTAACACCTCCCTGGTCATGTATAGAAAAGAGAGAAACTGAAATAGAAAGAGAAGAATGACGCAGGCGAACGACATGTATCAAAAGTCAAGAGGCGAAAGTGAAATAATTTCTATCTCCTATGAGGAGGAGGTCAGGATGCTGGAACGACAAATACGAAAAATATACAGTGTTCTGGAAATGAAATGAATCGCATTTGATTTTGATCGCGAAACATCGCATACATTAACCTGAATTGACACTAATTGGGACGTACGTTGTATTGCAGGACTACGGGCGACGAGTTCTGGGGTCATTCTGGTGGATTCTGTCCATTAGCGTCTCGATATCTTGCATGGGATCCATCAATGGCGGTCTTTTTTCATCGTCTCGGTAAGTGTTGTGTGTATGTATGTGTGTGCAAGTGAGTGTGTGTGTGTGTGTGTGTGTGTGTGTGTGTGTGTGTGTGTGTGTTGTTGTTTTTGTTTTAGCTCACCTGAACCTCAGACTCAAGTGAGGTATTGCGGTCATCATTGTCCGGCGTCCGTCTTGCGTCGTCGTCATCCGTCGTTCGTAAACATTCAACTAGCTTCTTCTCAAAAACGTAATGTTGGATTTTCACCAGACTTGGCGGGTACTGCAGAATCCTATAATAGGAAGATTGAATCTTTTGTTTAAATGGGCACAATGTCCCCCTGGGCCCCCAACCCCATGAGACCAAACCTCGATATTAAAAAAAAAAAAAATCTTTATTTATTATCTACTCTATAGTACCATTACGTAATAGTGACATATTATAAAGCTGTAAGTCCTAAGTATTAGGCATTGATGGCTTTTTTTTTTTCAAGTTTGTTCATGGAAGATTCGGGATGGGTGGGTGGGGGGGGGGGGAGACCAACCCAATTTTACCATCTATATCTTCATTACTCTTAAAATCACATGGTCAAATCTGTCACCAAATTTTATGCTTATAGTAATGTGTTTCAGCATGATTTGGTCATGGCTATATAATGAATGTAATCACGATCATAGAATGATACAATTATCATTATCAACGTGGCTATTTTTCGCATCATTGGTAGAAATTATCACCATCAATACCACCAGGTGCGAGCACTCTTACTATTTTTTTTTTTATCAACGTGTTTTATGTCGTTTGCTATTCAAGCATCAATCCGTTAGCATGAAAAACGACAATAAAAGGATGAAAATTAAAAATTTATGATGTTCTATCCTGCATGACATACTAATGTAGAGTTGAGTTTCGGATTTTCTTTGTGCTGTGTTTGTTTCTACCCCCGCCTATTCCGCCCCCTCTGGTTGGCGAAGGATGCTGTTTGTGGCATCCCGCGAAGGACACCTGCCCAAGATTGCCTCCATGATCCACATCCGACGTTACTCGCCCCTGCCTGCTGCCGCTGTCATGGTAACAGAACATTTTCAAACAGGCACTTAATTGTAATAACTCAAGTTGACATTTATGAATAAAAGAAAAGAACAGCAAAACAAACAAATAAACAAATAATAATGATAACAATAATGGTGATAATAATAATAATAATAATAATAATAATAATAATAATAATAATAATAACAATAATGTGGATATAATATGAATAATACTGATATTATAGCGCATTTCATGAAGCGAAGTTCTTGTAAATGTAGTTTCATAAGTTGAATTGTGTTCCGTTTGGTCTAAATAATATGATGATGAGAACAATCGCATTTAGCCCATTATGGACAAGTTCCAAACCCGTCTTCAGGAAACGGAAGGCCGCTGATATTTTCTATTTGCAAGGATATTCCATGATTTTGTGAAATTTATATTTGATTTGTCGAAATGCAATCTACCACATGATATGGTAGACATGGTAGAAGATTTGTATTCAGCACTCTAATGCAACAAATGATAAGAAATACGCCTTATCTTATTTTCCAAAATGTAAAAGGACCCATGCTCAACTTTTAATATCCTACATTGGAAATAGATTATGTAATCCCTAGAAAATGATTTAAATATGTGTTCTTGAACCATGCACTATAACTTAGTGATAGTGACGCCATACTTTTCTCCAATATCACAAACATTCATTTCTTTTCTTCTTTGTACGTAGTTGCCAATTTGCTTGTTGATGCTGACTAGTGACAATGTGTACAAGCTCCTAAACTTCCTCAGCTTTTCTCGGTGGGCCTTCATCGCTCTGGCCGTAGCGACTCTTCCCTATCATCGCTGGAAGCACCCGGACGCACCACGCCCGTTTAAGGTATACACAAGACTTCGCCTATTTTTATGCGGTGGCACGGTGGATCCTGTTAAGAAGTTATAATAGGAATCTCAGTCTAGCGGGATTGGTTTGACCCGTTCCGTTCCATATAACATGACACGATTAATGTTATTGGTGATATCCACGGCGCATCGAAGTCTAGCAAGCAGTTGGTTAAACATGTCGAGAGAAGGAACACAATATTTATGCATTATTACACAGACATATTCGCGGATATAATAGGAACTCTTCAAGCATTAAATTAGGTCTCTGAGTTACTAGGTATATAGGTGTAAAGTTGATGGGGTGTTTTGTGCTTAAAAACTTGATGGCATAAAACTCTGGAAAGGCAGGAAACATTTCATCATTGATAATGTTTTGTCTTTTGGTTTGCTGCCTTTTTTGTAACATGAGATGTTGCCCTTCTTTTCAGTCCTTGATCAAATAAGACCTATCGATGTGTCCAGCATGCTGATTATCACTTGCCAGCTGCTTCGCTTCACTGATGGATATAGCTTTATAACTCGAGCCATGTGTGTTCATCAACTCTAAAACCTACCAAGATCGTCTTTCATTAACGGTAGTTTCAAATGATGCTTCTGCTGTCGTTGTTGCTTTTCGCATTTTTTATATGTCAAATGTTTCTATACTCCACTACAGATTCCCGTGGTTATTCCAATCGTATTTTCGTGCTTCGCCTTGTTCGTTGTGGTCATGTCGTTGTACTCGGCACCCGTGGAGTGTGGGATAGGTCTAGCCATAACAGCCGCCGGTATCCCTGTCTACCTGGTAGGCGTGAAGTGGCAAACCAAGCCAGTTTGGCTTGTCGGAATGTCAGGTAAAGATTAAAAAACATTTCCTTTTTTCAATTGTTATTAGGATCATTTCTAAGTCTATGTGAATTGCGACAATGTGACATCATAATGGAAACTGAACTCATTTCTAGATTTATTTCATTGGTGTAATTTTCTCCTTTATCAATTAATGTAAACCTTCCTTCATTTCATCTGCGATCGCAAGCTGGGTAATTCAAAACGTGTTCCATGATATATGCGACTGTAAGAAATTTCCGAAACCCCTTCTCCGGGGATGAAAGTTTATCTATTTGTCAAAAAAAAACCAAAACAACAACAACAACAGTTTCCTATATCTTACGATGAATGTATGTATTCATTATTCATTTATGTGTGTATAGTGTTGTGCTGCTTCTGAATAAGTTAAACATCTATTAATAATTTCACTACATTACACAGAATGAAAACATGTTCTGATAAGTACGCATCGATGCAAAAATGATAAATAAAAAAATAAATAAGTAAGTAAATAAATATATATATATATATATATATATGCGTGTATATATACATATATATCCAAGTTTCACGTCTATGCTGTCTGTTAGTATATTTGTTTGTTTGTTTGTTTTTTTCGTTTCAGAGAGCGTGACCATATTTCTGCAAAAGCTATTTTTGGTCATTTGCCAAGAAGAGAAGACCTGCTGAGTATCCACCGCAGCGAAATGGACGGCATCCGTTTGTCAGACGACCGTCTCTTTTCAAATTTATTTTTTAATTTGTTTCATGTCTCTTTTGTCAGGTGACATTCATCAGCTACAAGTCCTCCATTAGCATCATTCAATTCATTAGTGACAAATATACTGAAATACCTTTCAAACTTTTCTGATGTAGTAGTATCGTTGCCTGAAATAATGATATTAAAGGGTGTCGATGGTGCTATCATTATTCAATTTGTTTTTATGTAAAACTCACTCACAGATTCGGTAAAGGCAATTGTAAATGTCCCATTGAATTTCACCGTATTGGATTGTGGTACATGCACTTGATATGAATCTCGAGAAAGGCCTGGGAGGATAAATCAAATTTCTCCAGACCTATAAAGGATGCGCGGGCGTGTGATCGTCATTATTATAAAATTTACATGCTCTCAAATCGTGTGTCATCTTTCTATCATTAATGTTCATAAATTATGGGTAACTGGCCTTTAAAGCCCCAAAACGGTTACATATTGAAACTATCAAAGCAAAACAAAATAAAAAAATAGTTTGTTTGTTTATTTGTTTTCACAACGCTTATGCAAACGTATGAGCGCCATAGGATGTACGCATGAATTCAGTACTTTATTGAAGTTGCTTTAGAAAACACTTTTGTTTTTTTCTACAGGTGACCTCTTCTGAATGTACCTCAAGACCATGTTACTGTATACGCTATTTGTTGATATGACATATCTTTTTTCTTTCAATGTATATTCACTATTTTATAATACGTTATATGCACAAGGTTTATGAACTCGCTCCTTATGGCTGAATATACGGACCACGTGCTTTTTTATAACGATGTCTTCGTTGTACAGTGTCGGCTTTTGATCTCCCGGTCGCGGAAGCACTAAAGACTTTACTAGGCCTAAAAACAGAGAGAAGAATGAGATTTTCGTTCCATCAAATCTAAATCAATCGGGGTGCTTTACAAACACGTTATGCCACAAATACGATTCTTCCAACTCTTGGTAAAGTATTGCACTGAAAGCTACATTGTCAGTGGCGGATCCAGGGAGGACCGCAACCGGCGCACGCCCCCCCCCCCCCCCCCCACCTTTATTTTTTGTTGAAACAAAAGAAGTAAAAAGAAAAAAATGGGGGGAGGGGTGCGTGCGCCCCCTTTAATTTTGTAAACACGCCCCCTCTTTACGGAATTCCTGGATCCGCCCCTGATTGTATTCACTGTATGAACAGTGAATTTGCTTTCATGGAGCTGTTACTACGGCTACTGGATCTACGCATCTGACTCTGGTCGTCAGGTTCTAATGACAACCATCTATAGTAGGTATATCGATGGACTGGGTCAGGACGTTGTTTTACGTCTAGGGAAAACAAAAGAACGTACGGGTAAATTCGGAATACATGGAATAGCTATCAACAACTCAAGAGCAGCCATGGCAGCACACTCTGTTACGCGGTTTTCTCACATAGAAACAAATGTATATATATATATATATATATATATATATATATATATATATATATATACATATACATTTCTTTTTGGGGTGGTATGCAAGAACTGCATTCACGTATGAAAAAACATTGAGCAATGTTATATTTGAACTGTAGGTCCCTCAAATCCTATAGGATTTTTTTTCAGTGTCTAAAGGAAAACAAACAAGAAACCTATAGCTGTTGCTACTCTGGCACGATAAGTTTTCATTAAACCCATGGTGTATCTATATTTGCAAATATCTTACTATATACCATTTAGTTTAGTTTTCAAAGATCGACTTTTTTACACATACATGTTAGCATAATGCCTAGCAATTATGGTGCTGTTAAAATAAAAATATTTGGTGCTATAAATAGATCTCGTGTACCATTTTGTGAACCATACATGACACAAGTTTGACTAGACAAAAAAAAAATGAACACAAACACGTGACAAAGAAAATTTTCTAAAGTTGTCCTAACCAGTACAGTAAATGATGAAAATAAAGGGAAAATAATTTCTGTTCAAATTACTTTTAATTACATTCATTCAACATTACTTTGATGGATGATTATTTTGAGCTGCCCTTTTGTACTATAATTGTATTGGATAAGTGCAAAAGTCTATTTTTGTATACTCACATTTACCATGTATTTTTAGCCAATGTTGAGTTTGCATCCTAATCGATTGTAGTCTTTTATTCAGTAGGCCTACATCTTGTGATAATGTATCATGCAACATTGTGCACAGCAGTTCGATACATATTTATGTTGAAACTGTGACATTTACTTGTTTGATATTCACATAAGTTTTTTCAAAAGTATGAACTGAAATGCTTTTATACATGACAACTGTGCTACGAGTATATACCATCCCTCAGTTATTAAAATCGTTTTCCCTTGTAAATTGTGTATGACTGATGTGTGTGTGAATACTTTCATAGATATACAATGTTTACAAATCGATATATATATATATATATATATATATATATATATACATATATATATATATATATATATATATATATATATATATATATATACATACATATATATATATATATATATATATATATATATATATATATACATATATATATATATATATATATATATATATATATATATATATTAACATAATGGGTTTGTTTGTTTTGGCTGTGTTTTGTATCCTTCAGAATATCCTCAATAAAGTCCCGTAAGTTGGTATTTATCAGCAGGTGTTATTTTCAAGATCTGATGAGCAAATATCAGTGCTTGAATATGTAAATGGTCATTGAGGCGCATTAGTACAATCCATGTGTATTATCTTACAGCAGTTGAAGTATGAGATTGCTAATATATTTGAACAGTTTTTCTGCGTCTAAGGCCTTAACTTTGCACACATCAAATATCATTATTCTATATCTCAGTGGAAAAGTACATACATTGTATCATATGGGTGACTTGAGTGCAGCGGCATATTTGAATTCAATTTGACTCAATAGTTTATTTCCATCAAAAAATGATAGATTATACAAAGCGGCACATGGGTCAATTTGACTTTCATCCAACTGGACAGTTTGTTGAACACAATATAAAATATATGCACGAATGGTATTATAACCAAAAAAAAAAAGGATTAATGCACACTTTGTCATGGTAAGAAAAAAGAAGAAGTAATCATAACAATGGAAAAGAGAGTCCCACTAAACAGCCAAGCTTGCAGGACGTGGAACACTGGAATGAAAACACCAGCAACATCAATAATATACCAATAAGATGTATTTGTATTACGTTCATCTATGCACCATTCTACTGTGTAATCTATTATGATGCTGATATTCAAACCGAACTGGGATAAACAACTGGTCTTCCAAGTAAAACACAACAACAAAAAACAAACACTCACTCACACACACACACACACCCACACACACTGAAACACCATATATAATGTAGTACCAAGAAGATACATTGCATGGAATGACCATGGACCCATACAATAAATTCGTTGTAGGTCCATGGATATAGACCAAGCTGTGTGCTGTTCTTATGCTTGAACATATTATACATCGAGCACAGAGTCAGCCTCCGGCTTGCGTTTTTTTTTAAGACGGCACAGATTGGGGCATGGCGCGTGTTAAACCTATGGGAAAAACGTTGGGTTAGGGTTTTTGGTTATGGTTATGGTTATGGTTAGGATTGGGGTTAGGGTTAGGGTTAGGGTTTGATGGTTAGGATTAGGATTAGGGTTAGGTTTAGGGATAGGGTCCCCGATAGATTTTTAGTTTCCCCAATCTGTGCCGTCTAAAAAAAAAAAACACGCCTCCGGCTTGATGCTCAAAATGGCCGACGTTGACGTAACCTGTGGGACAGTGACGTGTATCTGTGATGTGAGAGCTCACTGCTGCAGCAGAGGTACACGGTAGACTAGCAGAAGTTATGCTCTACAGAGCTGTTGATGTGCTATATGGGGGCATACATGTATATCAAAGCAAAGTCTGAAGTCTTAAGTTTGAAACATAAGCTGCGATTTTGACACAAGTTTGGCTATTGGATATACTGTAATTCCCTAGATTATTCACTCTCCAATAAGTATTGAATATTAAAAACATGAGCATTATTCCTAATATATATTCTACACATACAATCGTGGAAAACTCTGCACTACTTAAATCACAATTAATCCTATGGTTTAAAAATGAACATTTCAAACAATGTCACTTTTTTTTTCAAAAACGTCAGCCGCTAATCTTTCCTTGCAGACCAAATTTGGCAGTAATTTCGGCAAAGCTATGTGGTGCATTGGACATAGGCTCTGGTGCTAATTCAAAGACCTTATTATGCTCACGATCTTTGCAAAACTTTGCTTACACTGACATATTGACGATCAACAGTTATGGTAATTTCTGAAAAAAAAAAGAAAGAAATAGCATCTGCCTTTAATATTCCAAATATTAAAGGCAAATATTATCTAATAAAAATATCATTGTCATGGGAGGCTTTTTCCCCACCAGAGCAGGTATTAGCTTATATATCAGTTGATTTCATATGATTGTACACAACATGACCATGTGTTTCATGTTTTCTGCATACAATGCAAACAACAAGTTCCAGAATGATATACGATTGTTTTTAGAACTACCGATAAAAAATAACCCAAACAAACAACCGGCGTTGTGAGCGTATCAGGGCAATTACCCCCGGCTAGAGTACTGGTTAGTGACAAGGGTAGAGTAAAGATTAGGGTTAGGGTTAGCTCCGGTTTAGAGTTAGAGTTTGGGTTACGGTTAGGACTATGTTCAGGATCAGGATTAGGGTTAGGGTCGGGGAAGGGTCTGGGGTGATTGCCCAGGGGGTAATTGCCCTATAGACCCGTTGTGAGCCATGTATCTTTAGGTTGCAGAGGCAGGTGTAAGAGGCAACATTTTGATTGACCATATGGCTTGTACTAAAAGCATGATGGGTAGAGTCGCATGGCGTCGCACTGACAGGAGCCCCACCGTTCGCCCATAAGTCACCAAAGCTTTGCCGAAAGGGTGAGTTGGTAGCGTGTCGGTTTTGATATTAATGTAGGTTTTCCCATCCAAAATCGTCAGTAATGATTCACTCAGTTTCTACAAATTTAATGTGTGTTCAGCTTCTTCCGAGACACTCTGGAATGTGCGTTTGCTTGTTTCAATTTTGTCTTCCGTTGAGCAATTTTTAAAACAGTGTCATTAAATATCGTGCTTTGTCACCCACCGTCAGTGACGCAATTATGTAATTGCCTTTAAGAGACGAAACAAAGGATAAATTCTTACCCAAACATAACGGATTTTTTTTTAACGTTCTTGGTAAAATAATGTATCACCTCACACAATCATGATACGATCACAAATCAGCTTTGACAGAGCATTTGTCACATAGGCATATAAAGTATTGAATGAGTTAATGACTTGGGTTACCTTCCATATAAAGGCCCGTAACATGACAACCAACGATTTTCATCGAGAAAATTGTATTTTTTGTTAAAATAAAAATGACGTATCTGATCCTAGCATTGGTAACTCGCTCAGCGGCAGAGATGAGAATTGACGAATTCATATGCTTAATTTTAACATTTTGATCGACAAAGAACGAATACAAATTAATGAATATGACGGGGAAAAAAAAAAAACCGATACAAGGTTTTAGCAACGCGATGCGACGGGCGTATTATCATACCCTCCCCTTCCCCATTTTTTCCCACAAATCTCCACATTATATGTTTAGAACCTTCTGGATTTGAGCTTATTCATCG
The DNA here is from genome assembly GCA_033980235.1 of Diadema setosum. Classification (NCBI taxonomy): domain Eukaryota; kingdom Metazoa; phylum Echinodermata; class Echinoidea; order Diadematoida; family Diadematidae; genus Diadema; species Diadema setosum. The sequence goes on along the minus strand of CM067066.1, from coordinate 19,308,563 downwards.
GTCGATTTTTGGCTCCTATAGTTTACAGATTGTTTCTGGGTCATTGAACAGGTTTCCAGTCCACTTCTTTTGCAAAATAGAACAAAGGAGTGACAGAACAAAACAATGCTCACTCGGTACAGATCCGTCCATGATGTGATATCTGTTCAATTTATGGACTATCTGCTGTGCAGGAGTTGCTCAACGCGTTTAAATACTGAATTTTACTTGTTTTTGTATTATTTCTTCTTGGTCCTATTATAACAACTGTAACCGAGTGATATCGGTTTCACGAGATGAAATTTGATGAGTATAATTATATAACGAAATAGCATGCAAGGAAGTAAATCAACGACAATAAAGGAAAATGCTGAAAATTGAAATTATCAAATAACAAAGGGAGAAAACAAACGATATGACATTCGAGAATGCATCTTTGTGTAGTTTTTTTGTTTCTATGCACATCATGGATTCGAGGGAGTGCCATGTGAATGGTAGGCCTACATTGTAAATCATGTAGTATGCAAAGCGTCACATACTATGACGACACCTGATACTTTATTTCATCTTCATATACTGACAGTAGCGTCTACAACATGCCTCGTCCTAAGTAGATAGTAGCGAGCTTTAGGTCTTCGACTCGAACGCTAAGACGACGCAGCCTCACGGGTTGAACAATGAAAATAACTCTCTCGCGCATGCGCAGATCACTATTTTTTCCTCATTAGCGTCATCTTTTGGTTTTGTTGTTGTTGGTGGTGGTGTGTGTGTATGTGTGTGTGCGTGTGTTTGTGTACGTGTGCGTCCGTCTGCATGCTGATATCATTCGTGAGAATTTTACGAGCAAGTTATATAGGTTGTTTTAATTCAATGGTTTCATATTTGGTATCTGGCTAGATCAACAAGGAGTCTGTTCGTCTCTATATCCTGTACCGTGGTTCTGCTTAGGTAGATAATTTGCGTAGTCAGGCATCACCAGTCGCGCGCAACATGCAGTATGCAGTGTGATGAAGTTGGAAATAATGAAGTCCCCATAATAGCCCAGAGCCAAAATTTCTGAATGCCACATTAATATAATTGTAACAGTGTCTGTGTTATTGCTGATGTGATAAACAAAACACAAACTGGCAAAAACATGATGGTCTAACGGAATTTGGGAAAACTTGACCGTAAGGTGTATTTTAAGATGAAAGTTTGGAACCGAATATCCAGTATATATACTACCATGATTTTGCTAGAATCCGATCAGCAGTTCTAAAGCCAATTCATGCATCTACACCATTTTATTTGCGTATCCGAACTGGCAACCAGATCATTACTTTCCTAAAGTCTTCCAAGGTATGCTCAACGGACATGCCGAAACAACAAAAGAAATTAATCACCCTGTAATTTGAAATGAGTAGGACATGCAGTCGACAAATTAGTATTGTTCATGATATTGATTAATAAGCAAATTGTTGACAAAATACGCCAGGGACGAGTTGCGTCACTTATGCAGTGATGGTAGAGAGCCGTATCTGTGTATATGTCTGTATGATAGAATTCGAAACTTTATCACTTTGCGTCCAAAATGTCATGATGTCGTCTTGTAATCATCAGGCGCATGGTTATGAAAAAAGGCATGAATAAAAAGAAAATAACCATGCAGATAGTGAGAAATGTTTACAATGCAGTTGACTAGTTAGATTGCGAAAATTCCCTAACTAATTCTATGGTGACGTTTTAACAATCAATTTATACCAAGTGGTGACGCATCCTTTGAATGAAATGGCACAACAGATAGACTATTTGTTCTCTTTTTAGTGCGCGTGAGTTTGCCCTTGAAAAGTTTTTATTTTCCAGGGGCGGATCCAGGAATTCCGTAAAGAGGGGGCGCCTTTACAAAATTAAAGGGGGGGAGCACGCACCCCCCCCCCCGATTTTTTTCTTTTTATTTCTTTTGTTTCAACAAAAAATAAAGAGGGGGCGCTCGCCCGGTGAGCCCCCGTCTGCGATCCGCCACTGTTTTCGGTTCAGTGAGCCGAGAGTAACAGTTTTTGACTAACTGCCTTGCAAGTTCGTCGTAATACTCGAGATACATGTTTAATTCTCAAACGAACCTGTGAGGATTCCGAGGTGAAAAAGAGATAATTATGGCTGCTAGTAGTGACGATGCTAGTGCCATCGATAAACCGTCGACGCCGACCACCTCGGCGTCGCAGAAAGTGGTCCTTCGTAAGCAGGTGTCCCTCGTCGACTGTGTCGCTCTGTGTGCCGGCACCATCATCGGGTCTGGAATCTTTATCTCCCCGAAAGGCGTGCTGGCGAACACGGGGAGCCTCGGGTTGTCGTTGATCGTGTGGGTTGCCAGCGGATTCTTATCCATCATGGGTGCGCTGAGCTACGCCGAGCTCGGCACGACGTTCGCCAAGTCGGGCGGCGACTTCGTCTTCCTTCTGGATGGGTTGTCCCCTCTCCTTGCTTTCCTCCGCCTGTGGACGTCGATAGTATCTATAAGGACGGGGGGTTGGACTGTGCTCTCGATCACCTTCGCGAAGTACGCCTTAGCTCCTTTCTTCTACGGCTGCGACGATGCGCCTTTCCTCGCTGAACGGCTTCTTGCTGCTTGTGCCCTGTGTAGGTTTTAATGATATCACCGACCCGGTGGAAAGCCATGATTTAGGATTGATTGAAATGTTCGGCAGAGGTACATGAACGGAGTCATCCCACGAGACCGAAACCCACGAGTCATACGGCCCACAAGTCTGATATTGAAAAAAAAGTTCTATGAGTCATACTGCTTACGAGTCATACAGCTCAATTGAGTCCAACACTTAATAGGCAAACAAGGCCTACAAGTTCGACACTATAAGCAAACAAGGCCTATATGAGTTGGACACTATCAAAAGCAAAAAGGCCCACGAGTTTGACACTAGGCAAAAAGGGCTTTCGAGACCGACATTACATCACGGCCGGGGCTTTTGTGTCTGTCTCATGGGCCTTGTTTGCGCAGTGTATGTCGAACTCGTGGGCCTTGTTTGCCTATTAAGGGCTGTATGACTCAAGGGCTGTGTAACTCGTGGACTTTATGGTTCGTGGGTGTCGAGCTCGTGACGTGCACCCCACTGAACCATCAGCAGGGAACGTCTTCGACATTTTGGTGGCATGCGGTTAAAAGGTCTTCTGGTAAATCGGAATTTGGGCGAATGGTGCACGAAACTAAATGATAATGTCTTCGTAGTGATATTTGAATGTTCTTTCTTATATATCTTTTTGCACAATTTCTCTTGGTTGTTTGTGTCTGGATTTATCCTTTTCCTCTATATTTCGAAATGAAGTCGATCTTTTCGAGTGTGTTGTGTGTATTTTGGTATGGGTAGTTTGCCCGTTTTGAGGCATTTAGCTCGGTCTTATTTGGTGTATGATTTGTCTCGTATCCACTGGAGCGTTGGTGCTTTGTTTGGTAATTTGTTCGCTGTTCAGCTAAAATGATAATGAAGAATCGTTTTGGATGGTTGGCAAGGACGAAATTATTACATTGAAATTATGCTAACAGCGGTCTCTTAAATGAACACTTCGGTTCATAATGACGAACAGAAAGAAAATTAGTGACTATAGGAACACTGCTATTAATAATTTTCGCGAAAGAATAATCGTCAGATTTGGGACAGGAGAGCAGACAACATTATTGAACGAAAGGGTGCACCACAATCGCATTCCCCGAGCTCCAAACGGAATGAACAAACAAGACGCGTGACTGATTCATGAACTCTCTTTGCGTCGGAACAGCGTTGAAAAGCTATTCTTGGCAATTTTTTAAACTTTGCAAAGTTGAATTGTAGCAAATATGGGACTCTTGAGGTACAATCCCTGTTGACTCATTTAGATAAATTTGATTCGGGAAAATAGTCTTACTATGACAACAGCAATAACTAGAGCCATCTCATCGGAGCATCTAAAATTTAACATTGGAGGAAATCATAGACTTGATGAAAGCAACGACTGCAAGACCTTATCAAACGGATTTCGTATTCGAGATCGCTCTTAACATCAGTGCCGTGCCCTAAATTGACTTAGTAGTCGCTTTTGCAAGTAGCTATAATTCATCACAGTGTTTTTGGATACTATAGGCAATCAAATATTTTAATGTATTGATATTTGCTGAATCATACTCCAATTTAATCCGTTTCAAAAAACTGATTCAAAAAAGATACAGAACAATATTGTACCATATAATATTTCGGAATGATTTTGAAAATGCAAACATCGAATTCTGTTGGAAATTTGGCACAGTCATGCAGAGTTCAGGGCAATAAATACCCTATACTCCTCCTACACTCTGCTGTCTATAACCCATGCATTACTAATGAAAATCGTCAACCTTCTTTACATCCTAAACACGAAAACAAAACATTGAAAATATTTGGTCTTTTAGCGTTTAGACATTGACACAAACCAGAACCTATATTTGAGATGCTCGACGATTTGCCGGACGAAAATATCATGACGATTTATCTTTGCATGCATTTATGGTACCCATTTAGGTCTGACGTTTTTCGTGAATTGCGCCAGTGTCACGTTGAGTAGGCGCGTACAAGTGCAAGTGCTACAAAGTTCCTGGCTATTCTTGTCATTGTCATCTCGGGGTTGGTAGTCTTAGGTCAAGGTGAGTGATATGTTTTTACTTATCAATAAGCCAGTTCGGAGATAACTCAAGTGCACATGGGTACAAATGACCTTTCATTTTTCTCAGTTAGTTAGGCACTTCACTCAATTCAAAACGACATAATGCAGCAGCTTGCCCAACATAGCAATTCATGGAACTCGCATTCTAACAAAGAATGAACCTATGTAGATGAAATAACCAGAATAGTTCGTCAATCAACACTTTGGGAAGCATCTATTTCATTGTGCTGTTTTGAGACATTAACAAACTTTTTCTGTTAATATTGCCAAATACCAGGCTTGCTGTCAGGTGGATGTACTGGCAGGCACCATTTATAAAGATTCCATCATGAATAATCATAGCATTACAGATGCTTATCTCAGTGAAATTAAAAACAACCTGTCTCTTGGTACAAAGGACCTTTTTCTGCTCATGCTCAAACTGGAACCCCGAACTGGCTTATTGATTTGTTTATTTGTTAATTTACATTATTTTATTCATTATTTTTTGTGTGTTCTGGAACAAATACCGCAGATAATGAAGATAAACACGAGAGGAGGGAAGTATTAGGTATTATTTAAAAAAATCCCACTTGGGATCATTAATAGTTAAAAATTAACTATTTATCAGATAACACTGACATTGAAATGAGCAATAGTTGAATAGTGTACAATTTTGCAGAAGGTAATTTAAAATGAAAGCATAAATTGGTTTCATTAAATTCAAGATTTATTTCTAAGTTAGGTTTAAGATTTTGCTCTAATTTCAACCTTCTGTGCAAAACTTAAATTTGAATGGTCCTGAACAATGGCCAGGGTTTGAATGTTCTATTAAATATTCATGAGAAATTCCACTATCACAGCGTAGCCTTTTTTATCCTAAAGTAGTGTTTTCAAGGCTGCAAGCATATGAAAACATGTGCATACTTTTCATGAGTATGCACTTCACCATTTACCATGAATTCAGACTAGCAGTGCCCAGGGCAATTAATCATGAATTATTAATAAAGCATTCATGTGCCTTGGAGCAAGAGACCAGAAACCTCGTCAGCAGAGCTCTGAAAAGGAGTTATTCGTGGTATTCATGTCTATTGTTCAGGGTCATTATAAACACACACTCACATACACTTCACTGCTTCCTGTGTAAAGTTCAATTTTGTACAGAGGGTTCAAATGAGACCCAAATCTGGAACTTAAGCCTAACTTTGAAATTCATCATGGATTTAATGAAACTGATTCATGCTCTCATATTCAAATCACCTCATTTTTCAGCTATTCCTATATCAATGAAAGTGTTACCTGATGTATAGTTTCCAAACTATTAAGGATCAAAAGTGGGAAATGTTTTTGTAACACCTAGGGGTAAAGTGGGGTATAACTGGAACAATGGGGTAAGTGGAACACTTGAAGGATTATGGGTGCGCATATTGTTTAGGAGAAGGCATTAGTGGAGTGAAAGTTTTTTACGAACAAACAATTACGTAGAAACAAAATTGATGCCTTCATTGTGACAAAAATTAGAATTATCAGAGCTAAAATCGTCAAAAATACAGCTTCACTCCAAGATTTTACGTCGTAACTATGATCCCGTTTACAGTGCGAGGCTCGGCCGCGGCTCGGCCGCGGCCGTGCCCAGCCCCGCTTCAGTGTAAACGCGCAAAAGGCCAAATGCGAGGCCAAAATTGGCCTCTCATTTGGCCTCGCTCTGGAGGTGGTCTCGGCCGCGGCCGAGCCGCAGCCGAGCCCGGCCTTTTCTTGGTGTAAACGCAAACTGGGCCAAATTCGCGGCCAATTGCGCGGCCAATTTTAGTCTGGCTTCCAAACCCTCTGCCTGTATCATTCGCTATTCAGGATATTAACCCCCTCAACGTCGAAAACTAGTATAGTTTAAGGTGGTTTTGTCCTGCAAAGGATTCTTTCCTTGGGCAAAGGCCTTTGCCCGAACGGCGACTTCGTCGCCACGGAATTCATTTGGCAAAGGGTCTGAAAACCAGACAATACTAAATTGCATTTGTTTACAAGCAGAGCGTCACTACGACAAAATATTGAAAGGTTTGAATCAAAAGCGCGGCCGAGCCCAGCAGTGTAAACGGACAAAATTGCGAGGCTCGGCCGCGCAATTGAGGCCGGGCAGAGGGTTTGGCAGAGGGTTTGGAAGCCAGACTAAAAATTGGCCGCGCAATTGGCCGCGCATTTGGCCCAGTTTGCGTTTACACCAAGAAAAGGCCGAGCTCGGCCGCGGCCGAGCCGCGGCCGAGACCACCTCCAGAGCGAGGCCAAATGCGAGGCCAATTTTGGCCTCGCATTTGGTCTTTTGCGCGTTTATACTGAAATGAAGGTGGGCTCGGCCGCGGCCGAGCCGCGGCCGAGCCTCGCACTGTAAACGGGTTCCAAGACGTGGTAGTGTTTGGTGTCCTATTTTGATTAAAAAAGCGTATTTTTGTGTCGTGATTGAAAGATTGTACAACAGGTAAATAGACATTCAACAAAACGTAAGTAGATTTTTTCTTTCTTTATCTTTTAGTTTAATGTCGGGCATTTTCTCCTCAGATGAAATATTGATCGACGGCGTGTTGAGAGCAACGTCATCATCGAGATGATAGAGCTTCCTGTCAGTGCTTTGTTTTATTCAGACTCATTTTAGTAGTTATTTTTCTTCAAAATATTTCATTGACAAGTTTTCAAGTCCGTCAACTCCTGAAAAGAATCGTTTTAGTCTTTAGAAGATTATATCTTAAGTAAAAAATGATAATTTTGTGGACTAAATTACTCATAGAAATTGCATCTTGTGCCCTATAACACCATGACGTCAGTTCGGTAAATTTGAAAATCGAAAAGATACACACGCTACTGAAAATTGGTTTTAAAAATCATTTATCGTGTTCATGGTGCTACTTTTTTTTTCACCAAGACTTCTTGCAGGGAGCTATTTATTCAATTACCTGTCAAAATTACGGGAGAAAACTGTTACATTCGATCAATTGCAGCATTAAAACATTTCCTGTTCCACTAACCCCATGGGGTTGGGGTAAGTGGAACCCATGTATTAAATATATTAGCCCACATTTGCAAACCTGCAGCAATTAGTCTCATAGTTAGCATGGAGTTTGGGTATGATTGCAGTAACACCTGTGCAAAATTTCGTTCCAATTAGTCCATTACTTTCATAAAAATAAACGAAAATGCACCGTATGCATGCGTATAACGCTCGCTAGCTCCGGTCCATGTACGTACTACATGCGTGCGATACATGACGTGTAAGTTACATGTACGTAGCTAGCCCGGGCCGCGCTCGTAATTCGATGTTGGGTCGGGTTGACCCGGTTTGAAAATTGATTTTAAAACGATTATTTTCTCTCTTTTATCGAATGGTATAGACAAAGAGCAACAGGTGAGGTATGTTACTGTTATAACTTGTACTTGAAGTCATATTAGACCTGTTTTATGCAGTTTTGATTTTCGTTGGTTTGCAAATGTGCACTAATACCTTTAATGAATGGACGGCTTGGTGACTTTGTCAGTTCTGCGTACTTTTACCTTTCTCATTTTGTGTAGACAATCCTATGCGTACAATGCTGTTCCGCTTATTCCATAACGTCGGGGCAAGTGGGATAATGGAGTAGTTATGACTAGAGTGTAATCTTGAACTTAATTATGAATAATATTTACCTAAGACAATATCACATATTTGTCCCACTTTACCCTAGTAGAATTACGGAGGCAAGACATATTTAAAGACGCAAAAATAAAGTCGAAGTGGAAATAGGAAAACAAAAGGGTGAATTTCCAGGCCCGTAACTAGGATTTTTATGAGAGGATGGGTTCAGAATAAGAAAAAGTTGACCTTTTTAGTTCAAGTTTTTGTTCCGTTATGTCCAGTTCCGCTATTTTACACATACCGAGCAATAACCCGAACCCTTATACTTTGACGGATCGGGGGGGGGGGGGGGGGGGCGCAACCGACCCACGGCCCCCCTTTATTTTTCGTAAAAAAACAAAAGAAATAAAAAGAAAAAAAATGAAATAAAACCCGGAAGTGGCATCAGAAATATTAGTCACGCCCCCCCCCCCCTTTACAAATTCCTGGATCCGCCCCTGCTTATAGTTACGGCCCTGATTGCAGCTAGGAAGGGGAATGCTGGAGTTGTAAAATTACAGAATAATAATCACAAAATGTTGACAATGCATTGCTATGCAAAAGAACAGGTGAGAGTGCGTTAGTGGGGATTTCAGAGCACTCGAGGGTATTTACAATCTTGTGCAACATGCACGGCGCGCAGCTGATACGGTATCACGATTCCTCGAATTGAATTGTGGAGCCAATCGTGATAGTGGGAACGCCGCATTAATTGGTGGCTATGAACTATCTAGAGTACGACCGTGTGTGCTGCGCGCACATTACGTGTAGCTCTCTATACACAGCATTATACACTACACGGATATGGCACACCGCTAGCAATCGGTAATCCGGGGGTGTTTCATCAACGGTTGTCAACGCTGACAACTTGAATCACCATAGTAACAGTTAGTGACCAGAGCATATCAGCCAATCAAAACCAAGGATTTTGCTAAAATTGTCAGCGCTGACAAACGTTGATGAAACACCCACCTGCTGTTCTATAGGATATAATACACCATATTATGCTATCATACTTTTTCACTGCGTGCACATTTTTGCACATCGGTGCATGTGATTAAGAAAATAGCACACACATGACTCATTCCAGTGCTACTGATTGGCTGCATTCTTTAACCCATGCTATGATATCGTGTATGAGTATGCAAATCATTGATTGAACATTCTACAAACTGCAGCCGGCACGACCAACTTCGAGCACAGCTTCGAATCTTCGCCAAACTTCGAATATTCTCAGCTTCCCCTCGCTGTCTACTATGCACTCTTCGCTTATTCCGGATGGTAAGTGATTTAACGGACAGGTGTCACATTAAGGAGAACTTGTAAAACACCTTACGAGAAGACGTGAAGATAAACAACATACTATATAAACAGCACAAAAAAAGGAGAAAACCTCGAGCTTCTTGATCATTTTCTCTCAATCTTGTCAATAGCCCTTTGTAGGAGGCCAGAAAGACCAGACCACCCTCGACCTTTCGGGTTCGAGAATGGGAGAAGGCGAGTTGTGAAATCTTGTCTTCTTGACTTCTCGACTTATAATTAGCCAAAATATGGAGAAGTCAAGAAAAATTATTCTTCTTGACTTCTTCATATTTTGACCAGGCTGCGAATTATAGTTATATCAATTCATATACACTGCGCATTTTGTGTAAGTCAATCGCTTTTTTTTTTTTACGCCATTGCCCTAGTGTCATCAAATTTAGACCATGAGATAAGACTTACGCTTCTTGTGTGACCAGATTAAGGGACACCATTTTGTTGGCTTGAATTTTGTTCGAGTCAATTTTGTGACGTATATATTGGCGGTGGATAGTCGGTCACGGTTATCGAGTCTTTTCCAAGGTATACATTATGTATTATGATTGATAAGACATCCCACTAAGTCTTGTCGTAGACCCCGTAATGATAATTTGCAGTTTAATTTAAAGGAAACCAAAACCCAATGAGCAGTGTCGATTGAGTGAAAGCAAAAACATTATTATAACTCATCAGTGAAAGTTTGAGGAAAATCGGACAATGGGATCAAACGTTACGAATTTTTAAAGTTTTTGGTGTCGTAATGACTGGACAAGGAGACTTCTTCGTTTTATGACATCGTGTATGGACAACAATGTAAAGAAAATACATGGAAAGTCATCATGCTTTCACTTTTCTAGCTTAATGAAAGAGCACTTGACTAACCTCTTTCAGGAAGCAGGGGGAATGATATTCCCCTAATATTCCCCTAATACCATAATTATTGTCCCCGCCGAACGAGTTCGAGCAGGGGACTATGAAACGGGCTCCGTACGTGTGTGTGTCCGTGTGTCCGTCCGTGTGTGCGTCCGTGTGTGATCAAAATCTTCAATTTGCTACTTCTCTGTCATTTATGAGCCAATTTTGATTCTGTTTGCTTTATATGATAGCACTACATGGGAGCTTTGAAACTTCTACACAGAATTTCAGTCGTGACCTTTGACCTTGACCTTTGACATATATTGTACATTTTACTACAAAATGCTACTCCTTCGCCATTTCTAACCCGATTTCGATTCCGTTTGCTTTATGTGATGGCACTAGGTGAGGGCTTCAAAACTTCTACACAGAATTTTGACCTTTGACTTCTTTGACCTTCATTTTTTACCTGTATTGTACATTTTGCTACAAAATGCTACTCCTTCGCCATTTCTTACCCGATTTCGATTCCGTTTGCTTTATGTGATGGCACTAGGTGAGGGTTTCAAAACTTCTACACAGAATTTTGACCTTTGACTTCTTTGACCTTTGACCTTGATTTTTGACCTGTTTTGTACATTTTGCTACAAAATGCTACTCCTTCGCCATTTCTTACCCGATTTCGATTCTGTTTGCTTTATGTGATGGCACTAGGTGAGGGCTTCAAAACTTCTACACAGAATTTTGACCTTTGACTTCTTTGACCTTTGACCTTAATTTTTGACCTACATTTTTTGTACATTTTGCTACAAAATGCTACTCCTTCGCCATTTCTTACCCGATTTTGATTCCGTTTGCTTTATGTGATGTCACTAGGTGAGCGCTTCAAAACTTCTACACAGAATTTTGACCTTTGACTTCTTTGACCTTTGACCTTGATTTTTGACCTATATTGTACATTTTGCTACAAAATGCTACTTCCGGCGGGGACATATATTACGCACCGCGTAATTTCTACTTTTCCTTGTTATGTCAGTAACAAGTAGATGGAATGTATAATTTTCATGAATAATGAATTTTATGGAATTATTCTTTTATTTTATGTAAGTTGTCCATGCATGACATCATCAACTCTTATCCACTCATTACAACAATAAAATGTCAAAATTTTATAACTTTTGCATAGATTGTCCGATTTTCTTCAAACTTTCACTGCTGTGTTATACTATTATAATGTTGCTGCGTTCACTCAACCCACATTGCTGTTTGGGTTTTGATTTCACCATGTAAAGTCGTATTTCAAATAATTTAATCATCGTCTTCTTAGTACTCCCATGTCTGTATGTAAATATTCATAGATTTATGTTGCTGTTGTGTTAACAACCTATGAATTATACTGTTGTATTCTGTTCATAGTCACTGTATTATTTTTGTTGTTGTTGTTGTTGTATAATCTTGGGTACCCAATGGAAACTGTGTAAGTTGTCTGATTATTATCATTGGACATAATAGTTCTCATTGTTCATTTTCATCTCACCATTAAGGCAATATTTACCCCAGATCACCGAGGAAATCGTGAATATCAACAGGTAAGTGACTCTCTGGTCTCATGGTTGAGAATTTCAATTTTGTTTCACTTTTAATACCAATTTCAATTTGTTTCGTATTTCTCAATGAAAAAAAGCATGAAATATAGCAAAATATTATGACATATAACATCCGGCTTGGATATACAAGAAAATACTAGGAAAATAATATGGCGGTCGATGTATCAAAGTTTTGAGCTATGTAAAATGCCATGGTATAAAGAGAAATTGCATATTATCGTAGCTCTCAACAGAAATGTAGTGTTAAGAACAAGAGATGAGCATGGGTACAACTTAGCACCAAACTCAGGGGAAAAAAAGGATATGAATACGTGGGGGTATAGAAGATTCTTCCCAAATGCATGTATACTGTGTACATTCAAAGAAGAACAGAGAGACCACATGCTGCACACATAAATTGCGGTTGCTGTGATGGCGGTACTGACATATATATTGCGACATTATACGACCCCTTCGAAAATGTAAGGGGAGGTCATGGAAAATGCTCAAAATGTACCAACAATTCAGAAGTTATTAACCAGCCATTTGCAATGAGGCGAAAAGAAGAAAGAAAAACAATGACAGCACATGCGGCGCCCTGCAAACTTAAAGTAGGAGAACACTAGCATTAATAAGTGTGAGGCGTGCTCATGCATTTCTGAAAAATTTTCTGCAATATCTTTATCGTAGTAATTACTACTAATGTAGTCATGATTATAATGATTATGATCATCATTGTTATTAGTAATATCTCATCTATCATTAATTATTGGTAACTTCTTTATTACTATTATTATTATCATTATTATTAATATCATCATTATTATTGTTATCATTATTACTATTATCGTTATTGTTATTATTGTCATCATTATTATGATCATCATAGTAATCGTTTTATAAATAGACGTCCCTGCGTTCTAAATAAGTCACACACAAGTTTACTTTGCTTCTTTTACGTGTGTCCGCGTAATATGTATGTTCGAGTTTTCTTTGTCTGTAATGAATCATATTTACATCATTGATGTAAAATGATTGCATCTCTACAGGACCCTTCCATACGGTCTGATCATATCAATCCTCCTGGTGTCTTGTCTCTACACGCTGACCAACGTGGCTTACTTCGCTGTTCTCTCTCCCACTGAGATCCTCTCGTCCAACGCCGTTTCAGTCGTAAGAATGGTCCAACGCCCCGCTGTCATCATATTGCACGTTGTATTGCCAATACAATATTGCTCACGCATTGCACGCATATAATTATATTGCACATAGATAGCACATAATGCTATTGTAACTGTATGATCCCCACTACATTGTTGTTTTTTTTTTACAAATTATAAAACATGATTTGTGTAATGTATGCTTTGTACTTTGAATTTAATTTAATTGAAATAATAATTAAACTGATACTTGATAATAAAACATGAGCTGCAAATTTTGCATTTTGCTCCATTATTGCCACCCTTACCAGTCATACCAGTTAAAGGTCAGTACGATAAGAAAGAGCACAGTCGTATAAGCACAACAGTGAAGTCATTTTAACAAAACCGTGCAAAGATTACATATAAGTTATGAAATTACAAAAGTTTTGCTAATCTTTGTAAAACGAAAATTGTTCTTGAACAATTTATTTGAACTTGTAAATAAATGAGCTAATGATAATTATGTCATCACCTCACAATAATTATTGTCTATTGAGCAACAACGGGTCAAAGAAGTGACGAAAATTCCATTTTCTGCTATGAAAGTGTAAAACATGATGCAATATCCCAGGCTGAGTAACTCCAAAATAATCATCAGTCAAATATTTAGGAATTTGAGATTGGAACATGATTTTGTTTGAATAAAATCCGGGGAAATTAAGATTTCTTGTGGCCAAATGATATGGCAAGTTGTAGGCTATGGCGTCATTGAATCACTCATTTCATGTTCATACTAGAAGTGTTATATAGGGAAAATTCACAATTTCATACCTTCCTTAATCTTTATCAAATTTTGATTAAAAAAATATTCACTGTTGTGCCTATAAAACTTTGATCTTTCTTATCAGGCTAACTTTTTGGTTCCGTCTTCCCTCCATCAAAACATATGCGTCAAGTTGTAGATCTTGCTGCGGTTTTGTCACCTTCACAATATTTTCAGTGATGAAATAATATCGTTCTTATTGATGCATCTTACATGTCTTATAGTGTTTCTGGAAACTGACACATGCAATCACATCAAATTTGATAATTTCTTGGATTTTTTGGTAAATTATTAAGTGGATAAAGGTATTTTTGTTTACATTGCAATGATAACATCTAATAGCTCCTACATTAATACGTATTCAGCAGTTAGAATTGGTTCCTCCAACTAAAGATAGTAAGTTAGTCGACGTTCAAGCAGACGCAGACGGCGTGCAATCATCGAGAAAAAAAAAAACACACAGAAGGAAAGAGAAGGCGAACGCTCTAAGTGTCAAAGTTCAAAGATCAAAGTTAAAGTAATTTCTATTCCAACTGAAGAGGCTAGATGCTTGAACGACAAGCGGAAGAATGTACAAATGGTCTGGAAATGAAATGAATCGCATTGGATTCTGATCGCGATGTATCGCATACATTAGCCCGATTTGGCGATATATCGCATGCGATATATCGCATACATTATAACCTGATTTGACATTTGGGATGTACGTTGTATTGCAGGACTACGGGCGACGAGTTCTGGGGTCATTCTGGTGGATCCTGCCTATTGGAGTCTCGATATCTTGCATTGGATCCCTTAATGGCGGCCTTTTTTCAACATCTCGGTAAGAGTGTGTTTGTTGGTTGGTTTGTTTGTTTTCTTGGTTATCGTCCTTTTATTCCTGACTTTCACTATGACTAAAGTCGTATTCCCATATTGTGGTGAAGTTTTAAAGTCGCATTCATCTATTATGGACAAGACGTTTTACTCACACTGTCCGCTATAGAGTCGTAGACTCTGGGTTGAAAGAGAGTACGTGACTCAGTGCTGAGATGATAGTCAGATAATGACAAGCGCTCTTTACTAAAATGATAATAATAATAATAATCATCATCATCACTATCATCAATGTCATTATTATTATCGTTATCAGAACAATAGTTATATGATATTGATAATTATGAACAGCATCCATATTGCGCTCAAAAAGGGGGTTTCCAAGGGCATCGATACAGAACAGAATAGCTGAATAAAAATACAGAATTGTGTATAAGAGTAGGGCCAAAGCCCGACTTTATGGTTACAGCTCGTTATTCCGAAGGTTCGTTATTCCGAAGGCTCTTTATTCCTCTAAGATTCGTTATTCCGAAGGTTCATTGTTCCGAATTTCATTTTCGGATTAACCAATCTTCGGAGTACTGAACCTTCGGAATAACGCCACAAATTTTTCGAATTAACGAACCCTTTTTCATTTTCGAATTAACGAACCTCTAGGTATAGGGAAATTGCGTGTTTCGGATTAACGACCCTTCGGTATAACGAACCTTCGGAAAAGCGAACCCTCGGAATGACGAACAGTACCCGACTTTGGTTTATAGGGCACGATATTTTCATAGTTGTCATAATTGTTTTGTTGTTTTTTATAATCTTCATTACAATGACAATGATAAGATAACAATTATTATTGTTATCAAAATAATAACTTTTATTATTGTTATCAAATAATAACTTTTTCCTAATCAAATATCTTAACAATATTATCTATTCTCATCATCATCATCATCATAAATTATCATTACCACCATCACTTTAACTGTTTTTTAAATCAAAATTGTTTTATGTCATTACTTTTGTGACACAAAAAAGGTTGCTATTAATACAGCACGAAATAATAAGGTTGAAAACGTCAGTAAAAGGCATTAATGAATACAAATATAAATAGGTCCTATATAAATACAAATAATGTGTTCTACTGTAACAATGTCATATGTGTATAGCGTTTTCTCGTTGTGTCTGTTCAAACCCCTATCCCGCCCCCTCTGGTTGGCGAAGGATGCTGTTTGTGGCATCCCGCGAAGGACACCTGCCTATGATTGCCTCCATGATCCATATCCGACGTTACTCGCCCCTGCCTGCCGCCGCTGTCATGGTAACAGAAACGTTTTCAAATAACCACTTGCAATAAGAGCGCTATTGAAATGTAATTATTGTATTGTATGGTATTGTAATATGCTAAAGTCTACTGTAACAAATAATAAAACCGATAAGACAGACAAAACAAACTGTTTCTATCAATCATAAGCAGCTCTTTGGTATTAGATTTTTTTTAATGAAAAGAAACCAAGTCGTCATGATTGTGTTGCTACATCCAGCTATGGTTATATGCTGTTTTTATAATGTTTCTATAATATATGCACAACTTCAAATAATTGTGCCCATGACAGCGGATTACATATAGTGTTCGGCAATTTCTTTGCATGTGTTATGGACCCAGCTCTTTCCCCTCTTATCTCAACTTGTCTTGTCTGTTCCCACTATTTCTTATCCTCTCTTCCCATCCCTTTCTCACAATGCATCTTGAGCTTCAGTTCTAGTTCTTGTCTTTTATGTCAGTTTGGTACACACTCTGTAAAATGTATGATACTATATGATTATGTGCAAAGGTATAAGGATTTGAATCATTTTTGTTTTTGTGAACACAAAGTGGAAATAAAGTCAAATTAAATAATTAATTAATTAATTGATTAATTAATTAATCAATCAATCAATCAAATCACTGGCAACTGTGCCGCAGTGCCCCCCTGAGTCCTTATAAAAAGTGATCTGATTGTATCTATGTGTTTTATAGAACCAAGGTCTGTGATAATGACGCCACACACCCCTCACCATTACATATTGCATAATTATATACATTTAATTTCCTTCTAATTTGTACGTAGTTGCCAATTTGCTTGTTGATGCTGACGAGTGACGATGTGTACAAGCTCCTAAACTTCCTCAGCTTTTCTCGGTGGGCCTTCATCGCTCTCGCCGTGGCGACTATTCCCTATCATCGTTGGAAGCACCCGGACGCACCTCGCCCGTTTAAGGTACACACTAAATCTTCGCCTCAATGTGATTCGAGGATCTCATGATCGAAAGTTACGTATTGGGGAATTTCAGAATCTCGTCGGGATCTGCTGCGTTTCATGTGTGACATATATGCTAGTAAGCATAATATTATACTCATGGCACATCGAATTCCGGCAAGCATGAGCAATTGGTTAAACGTGTCGAGGGACGGAATACAATATGCCTCACAGACATTTTCGCAGATAGCTCTTCATGAATTGAATTAGGTGTCTTGTTTTCGGGTTAGGTATAAGTTGTATTATGGGGAGATCCCTCTCCCTTATGTGTTGTGCGTTTTATTTAGGGCTAATTGTAACCGCAACGATTGGCAATCAAACAAACAATCAAACAAACAAACAGACAAATAAACTCACCTGGCTGAAGCGATATGCCACGGATGGTGAGTTGTTTTGGAGTATTGATTGAGATCAAAACGTAGGATTTTGATCGCAGTACACGACTTTTATTCCAAAAGATCCCTCTCCGTTCAGCAGTGTGGGTAGCTAGAATCTTACGTGACAATCGATCGTGCCCTAGCAATCGTATTTTCCAACAAGCTTTTTTTGAAAGCTTTTTTCCAACAAGCTTTTTTTTTTTTAAAAGAAATTGCTTTTTTTAGGAAGGAAAAATAAGACACCCCCAACGGAATATTTCATTAAAAGGTCTATAGAGCAGGATAGGTTAGAAGAAGAAAAATTAGCAGTTATACGTAATACGTTGTCAATACATTTACAAAAGTGGGAAAACTGGAAAAAGAATTGAGAATTTGCTTTACGTTTATTTAACAGAGTATGGTCTGCCGCACATCCACCAGGAAATGCCTTTTCCACGCACTCGTACTAAGTGTTATAATGTAAGTCAGGACACACAGGTTTCAGTTGCTTTTGAGGTTTCGTTGTGATGGGGGTTCTGGAAGGGGGAGGGGGATGGGGTGGGGTAGTAAGAGGGAGAATGGACGGGGGTATTGAGTAGGGGGGTGGCGAGGGGGGTTGTTTTTGTTTTGTTTTTTTTAACAAAAAACTTCAATCAATGGATATTGATATTTTAGGTTGGATTGTATGAAAGCTGAAAAGAGATATTTTTGGGGTAAGTGATTCAGTTAATAGAAATTATTATGTAATGAAAGAAAAAAATTGTTAAGAGATTGAGGAATTAGTAATGTAAAACTAGAAAAGAAGAGATGTTTATATGGATTGTATATATTGATTGTGAAAAAAAAATGTACCAGAGTGTATCAAAACATGTTAAACCGATGTAAAGTTTTGGTATCAGTGTTGCATCCAAGGTTGAAAAGGACTATAAAATTGGTCCGCAGATTTTTGTATCAATTTATTTGTATATTATGTTTCCATTGATGAAGAATAAAATATTCTTTAAAACAACAACAAAAAAAAAGCTCAATTACTCAAGCGCGAAAGAGTGGCGAGTACTTCAGTTCAGTTCAGTTTTTATTTCTGCATTTCAAAATCAATACAAATCCACAAATCAACAAAATACTTACATAGTCATTTACACAGCTAATATTCGTATCGTTTGGATCTTAAATACATTTTTTTTTTTTTTTTTTTATTCAAGAACGAATATCATATATGAAAGGAAGCAATAGGAGATGATAAAAATGAAATGCAGGGGACCATCATCATAAGCTAAGCTTGACGAGGAAGATGGCCCCAGGTAAAGAGATACATAAGGAAAATCTTGCCACTCACTGAGTGGGGGGTAATTGTGCAAAGGGCACAAAGAAGAAATACATAAAGAAAATCTTGCCACTCACTGAGTGGGAAGTAATTGTGCGAAGGGCGTGCGGTGCAGTGCGGTGTGCATTGTGTTGGGATGAATCTTGGTTTGTACGTTGAGTGTTATTTTGTGTATCAGTGTGATGAGGTGAATATTACTTCAGTTATGGCCGTGAACTCATTGTTTAGGGTGTTTGTTGATCAGGTGGTATGAATATTTATGTGTCAGAAGTATACTGGATTATGAGGGTGTTTTTTAGTTCTCGTTTGAAAATGTTCAACGACGTACGTTGTTTTAAATTAGGCGGTAAAGAATTCCAAATATCTGGTCCATTGTGCTTTAAAGATTTTTGAGCTAAAATGATTCTGGGGTTTTCGAGATGGTAATCGGACGACTGACGTGTTGGATATGAATGAACGGTGAAATTTGGAGTGAAGAAGCCATCAAAAATTTTTGGAAGACAATTGAATGTATATTTATACATAAAAACAGCAGTTTGAAAGGTGTGAAGATCCTCAATTTTTAATGTTTTTAGTTGATGAAATAGGGGATTGGATGGGGATAAGTAACGGGAATTGTTAATCAAACGTACAGCACGTTTTTGGAGAGTAAGAATTGGATTAATTTTAGTTGAGCCACAGTTTCCCCAAACGATATTGCAGTATGTGATATGTGGTAAGATCAATGCATTGTATAGAATAGTCAGGGAATTTTGAGAAATGAAGTTTTTCAGTCGATATAAAATTCCTACAGTTCTTGAGACAGACGTGTGGATATTATGAATGTGATCGTTCCAAGTTAAACTCGAGTCAATTGTGATTCCTAAAAATTTAGTAGATCTTACTTCAGTTAAAGATAATCCATCAATATTGATATTATAACTGCTGTTAATGTTCTGTGAAGCAGTAGGTTTGAAACGTATGAAATTTGTTTTAGAGACATTAAGGGATAATTTATTACATATAAACCATCGGGAGACTTTGTCTATTTCCGTGTTCAGAGTATTAAACAGTGTTTCGAGGTTCTCATGGGAGTAAAAAATATTAGTATCATCCGCAAAAAGTATAAATTTAAGAGTTTTTGATGTATTTATTATATCGTTAATATATACAAGGAACAGTAGGGGGCCAAGAATTGATCCCTGGGGAACACCACATACAATATTAGAATTCGGAGATTTAGATGACTTAAATAGTACATATTGCTTTCTGTTGGATAAATAATCAATAATCCAAGAAAGTGCTAAACCACGAATACCATATCTTTTTAATTTGTAAATTAATATATCATGATCTATGGTATCAAAAGCCTTTGATAAATCCATGAAAATTCCTATAAAATGTTTTTTATTTGCAAAAGATTCAGTAATCTTATCTAACAATTGAATTATAGCTAAATCGGTGGAATGGCCCTTTCTAAATCCAAACTGATTAGGTATAAGTAGGTCATTTACATGAAGAAAAATGTACAGGCGTTTATGAATAATTTTTTCCAGAATTTTGGAAATACTAGGTAATAACGATATTGGTCTATAATTTGTTAAAAGAGAAGGGTCGTCTTTTCTTTTGAAAATTGGAACTACTTTCGCAATTTTAATGAGTTTGGGCATATTCCAGAAGACAGTGAAAGATTGAAAATGTAAGATAAAGGTGTGGTTATTTGTTTGATGATTTTCTTCAGTATATAAACACTTATTTCATCATGGCCACTAGATCTACTTGGCTTTAATCTGTTAACAATCTCCAGTATTTCTTCCTCATCTGTTGGGGTAAAGAAAAGGGATTTGTCGCAGTTTGGTGGAAGAAATTCAGTAAAGTTTGAATGAACATGTTTGTTTTTTATTTTTGAAGCTAATTGGGGGCCAATATTTACGAAGTATGAGTTAAAAGCATCAGATATTTCATCAGGGTTTATGAGTTCTTTGTTGTCATTATAAAAAACGGACGATGTTTCCTTATTATTTTTACCTGTTATTTCATATATAGTTTCCCATAAGCCATTTACGTTATCCTTTTGATTATCAAACTTATCGGAATAATACATTTTACGAGAAATACGAATCAAATTACTGAGTATATTTCTATACTTTTTGTAATCTGTAAAATATTTTGTATTGTGGGTAGTAATCGCCAGTTTATACAATTTATTACGGGTTTTTATTGAATTGATGATTCCCTTTGTAATCCAAGGATGTTTGTTCTTTCTGCGTGTTTTTTTCTTAACTAAAGGAATGTTTTTTTGATAATAATATAAAAGTTTATCTAAGAAAATATCATAAGCTTTATCGGCGTTATTTTGAAGATACACTTCTTGCCATTCTTCCTTCACTAAATCAAGATTAAGTAATTCAATATTCTCGTCTGATTCTTTTCTGTACATTATCGGCCTGGGTTTTGAAATACTTTTGACGTTTTCAGAATAACGAAGAATAATGAATATCGGTAAATGATCAGATATATCATAATATAAGATACCATTAATGAATTTATTTACAGAAAAGTTATTAGAAAAAATATTATCCAACAAGGTTTTAGATGTTTGGGATATTCTTGTTGGGTTATCAATATGGGAATGGAAAGCATATGAAAAAAGAATAGTTTTTAATTTTACCGCTAAAGTATCTATTTTCGTCATGTCAATATTATAGTCGCCCATAATATAAATTTCCTTATTTTCTTGTGTAATCGTGTTGAGGCATTCATCAAAATTTTCTAAAAACATTTCGGTTTTATAATTTGGTGGCCTGTATATAACACCAATTATCTTATTTTTCATTTTATCATTAATGATTTCCACAAACAGGCTTTCACAACCTTCAATATCAATATCAGTTCTTATTTTTACTCGCAATTCGTTATATATATATAGGGCTACCCCTCCCCCTCTACCTCTCTTACGATCAGAGCGAAATATTTTATATCTATCAAGGCTAAACAAATTTGGAGACGTGTGCCCTAGCCAAGTTTCAGTTATACCGATTGCGGAAAAGGGAAAATTTTGTAAAGAAAGAAGAAGTAATTCAAATGAATCAAAATTTTTGTTTAAACTTCTAGCATTCCAGTGGAATAAGCTAAAATCTTTGATGGGGTTATAATTAGTGTCATCATTCCTATTTGTGGAATTGCTACAGGAATTATTAACATGACTTGCAGTGGAATCAAGTGAAGATTGGAACATATTATTGAAATCCGAAATAGTGTAGTATTTACTGTGATTACTTATGATACCCTGGTCAGGATGATCGTTGTTATGAGTCATGAGGATTTGAGTGCAAAGTTGAGAATGGTTGTTCTGGGGCCATGTATTTTGTGTAGTACGTTGCAATGTCTGTGCGTGAATGTAAATGTGAGTGTGTGCATGTGTGGGGGTGTGCAGTGCATGTGCGTTGATAATAACAATAATGATACTGATACATTTTTACGTTATACAATAGAACAAATGTTACATCATATAGTCTCGCTAAATTTATGTCTACAAAAGTAAATGGAATCCTCCTATACACTTAACGTTGGTGAGGTAAATTCGTATGCGTAATATGAAATAACAATGATTATAAAAGAAGACAAGGCGCTTCTATGGTAATAACAGAGATAGAATTACTCCAATAATAGCATACGAACGAGGTGTTCTAACAGTTAAGGTATAAAAAAAAAATTAGATTGGTTGTTTTACAGAGTCATGCTGACAAGCCCCTTCGAACGTCTATGCATTTACGTAGAGATAGTTTTTGAAGGTGAGACATGAAAGAGGAATGTACATCTGGAGAAAAATTCTTGTGTCAAACTACAATGAAAGGGTTCACAAGTTTACAAGAGTGCAAACGGAACATTCTTGAGTGATTTATAACTGTGCACGGACACAGTCTTGACAAAAATAAAGAATTTTTATGTTATACAATAGAACAAATGTTACATCATGTAGTCTCACTAAATTTATGTCTACAAAAGTAAGTGGAATCCTCCTACACTTAACGTTGGTGAGGTAAATTCGTATGCGTAATATGAAATAACAATGATTATAAAAAAAGACAAGGCGCTTATATGGTAATAACAGAAATAGAATTACTCCAATAATAGCATACGAACGAGGTGTTCTAACAGTTAAGGAAAAAAATTAGATTGGTTGTTTAACAGAGTCATGCTGACAAGCCCCTTCGAACGTCTATGCATTTACGTAGAGATAGTTTGTGAAGGTGAGACATGAAGGAGGAATGTACATCTGGAGGAAAATTCTTGTGTCAAACTACAATGAAAGGGTTCACAAGTTTACAAGAGTGCAAACGGGACATTCTTGAGTGATCTATAACTGTGTACGATGGATAATAGCATACGAACAAGGTGTTCTAACAGTTAAGGTAAAAAAAAATAGATTGGTTGTTTAACAGAGTCATGCTGACAAGCCCCTTCGAAAGCCTATGCATTTACGTAGAGATAGTTTGTGAAGGTGAGACATGAAGGAGGAATGTACATCTGGAGGAAAATTCTTGTGTTAAACTACAATGAAAGGGTTCACAAGTTTACAAGAGTGCAAACGGGACATTCTTGAGTGATATAACTGTGTACGGACACTGTCTTGACAAAAATAAAAAATTCATTCTGTATACATTATCTACTGGTAGTTTAGGAAAATCCAGACCAATTGAATTTGTCCGGTTCGTCAAAAACATCAGCCGTTTGTTTATCTTATACAAATTTTTTAGAATCTGATTTAAATGTAAGCTGGTATGTTGTTTAATTCGTCAGAAGCGGAAATAAATGATACTCTGCTGATCAATAGTGCTCTATGGGGAAGAAGTTCAGTTTAAACAAAAACAAAAAAACAAAAACAAAACAAAACAAAACAAAACAAAAAACAAACCAAGATGCGGCCAACTGATGTTATTGACCTATTGTCAATATCAAGGTTGAAAGGTAAGTACAGTTTAGGTATAATCAGATATGCACGTAAATAGAAAGTCTTTCCGGTAATGCAGCGGCGCAGGCAGGGCCCGGCATTCGGACGAAAGGGTCATAACAAGATAAAAAAAAAAAAAGAAAAAAAAATATCTCAGTTGCTATTACTAGGTCATGCTGCTTAACCCCTGCCAACGACTGTGGACTAACGGATAGAAACTTTGTGCAAAGTTCATGCATTCTAAGTAGTAATATGACAATAATAAAATTATATTTCATTAAATCCAAATGGAATGATGTGGTGGGTGTAAATCCACGAAGACCTCTTTAAGAAAGAGAAAAGAGATGTGTTAATTTTGGTTTTGCCCCTTTGACTTTGATTTGTTTTACGGGGGGGGGGGGGAAACAAAGCAACGATAAAAGAAAGCTCTTCCACATAATAAAGACATTCGTCGTGGATTTGTGCTCAAACATGCGACAAATGACATAAAACGTTGTTCGTTGTACATGATTTTCTGCGTATTTCGTTGGTATACTGTACTCCCTTTGGCTATGTCATTTTAATGGCATTCCAAGATATAAGTGTATAATGTATCTATATAAATATACACAATAAGATTTGCATTATATTGGTACATTGCTAGAGAACACAGTAAGATTTGTTTGTGTTTATATATTGCAGATGTATCAGCATGATTACAACGTCATACTGTGTTGGGGAGGTCAATAAATTAATGTATACGGCAGTTTTGAGTGTATACCTCGCTTTTTAACAGTATTGAGTACAGGCATAATCATACAGTAATCTACAAGAGTAACAGGGAGTTCTGCCACAATAACAAAAAAAAAAAAAAAAACCAAAAAAAAAAAACCAAAAAAAAAAAAAAAAAGCAGTATGCACGTCTTGACAAAATGGGTCCTATTGGGCAGGACAACAGCATCCTTTACAATAATATCATTGTCTATTAAGGTAAAGTTTATCACATCAATTGACCAGATCATGCAGTACGATCTAATTTAGGGTCATTACAGCATTTTGGTAACTATACACAATGATCTATACATATGTTGAGCTTTTTTTATCATAGTGAAATTGTACGGTGTGTTAGTTGTCTTATGTAAATGCATATTTAAATAATAATTACGATTGTTTTCAGTCTTCGGTCTTATATCACGAAATTACATCGTAGTATAGACATCTATAAATGTCACAAGTAAATGTATCAATTGCAGTTTGAAACTGATGCATTATTAGGTTTCAATAAAGAGTTTACTACAAATATTATCAATCTGTATATATCAAACAAATCAATCTGTATATGTATTATGTCAAACAGTAAATAATGTCATAAATTTCCACTGACCATGTTCACTCGATGATCAGGGAGTGAATGAGGGAACATGTTTAACTACTCACTTGAAGTTGAAGGGAATGCCTCCATGTTGGCGCCATTTCCCGGCATAAAAACTCAGTTTGGTCCCCTTTTTGTACATTTCTTGGACTTGATCCCTCCATTTTCGTTTTTCCTGCAGGTCACTCTGGGTGAGGTCGTCGACGACGAAGCATCGCTCATCCTTTAAGGCCTCCCGGGCACGACGCATCACATCTACCTTTTCTCGGTATGAGAGAAATCTAACTAGGATGTGCCTTGGACGGCCTTCAACCTTACGACCATCACGATGGGCTCGTTCCAGTTTCGTTTCCATCTCGAACTTGGATCGAAGTAAGCCTTCAACAGCTTCAACGCAATCTTCCCTCTGGTCCTGTGGTGGTTCCGGGACTCCAACGATGCGAACGTTGTTCCGCCTGGAGATTCTTTCGCTTTTGTTCGCCGCAATTTTATTTTTCATTACCTCAGAACGGAGCTCGGCAACTTCCTTTTCCATCATTTTCATTTTGCTTTCCATCAACTTTTGATTTTCCTCTATAGCGTCGACACGCTTCCTTTCGAATTGTATGGAGGCATCAACACTGGATTCCAGTGTGGTCAGCTTCTCAAGACATTGGTCCACTGCTTACTGATGTTGCCCGATTTATTCATTATCGACAATCGATCATTAAAAAAAAAAAACGATTAAAAAGCAACCACGATCGGACATGCTCTTGGACTGTCCTACTTCTGGCAAACCTTTTTTTTTTTTTTTTTTTTTTTTTTTTTGGCTATTTTTCGCATTTTCGTCGTTACCCAACAGAAATCGTATCATTACAGCGTCATTTCACACATTTCTTATGGATATAAGTATATTTTAGAGCAAAACATTGACAGTTCTGCAGGCAAATGAGAACTATGTTTTCCCTTTGATGTAGACGAAATGTATATCATCGTAACTTAAATTGCAGCAAGTAATCTGACGGTTACAGTTCGTTATTCCGAAGATTCGTTATCCCAAATGTTCGTAATTCCGAAAATGAAATAAGGTTCGTCATTCCAAATATTCATTAATCCGACCATGAAATATTAAGGCTTGTAATTCTGAAGGTTGGTAATTCCGAAAACGAAATGAGGTTCGTAATTCAGAAGGTTCGTTATTTATAGTACACACTTTCTTCGCATTTTCGGAATGACGAACCTGATTTCATTTTCGGATTAATAATGCACCTTCGGAATGACGAACCCTTTTTTTTTTTAATTTTCAAATTAACGAAAGTTATTTCATTTTCAGATTAACGAAACTTCGGAATGACGAACTGTATGTCAACTTCGGAATTACAAACCTTCGGAATAACGAAGCGCTGAATAAACCACAAGTGTTCTGAATAACGAACCTGATTTTATTTACGGACTTAGAAACCTTCGGAATAACGAACCTTCGGAATAACAACCCTAAATTTCATTTTCGGATTAACGAACCTTCGGATTAACGAACCTCAGTTATTTCACCTTCGGTATTACGAACCTTCGAAATAACGAACATTGGCATAACGCCAGAAACGTTCGAAATAACAACGAACATCACTCAATCTTGATTATGGTAGGTAAACCTCCAGCAGGTCTCAAACTTGATTGCACAAAACTCTGGAAGGGAAATTCTCCATAATACTCTCTCAAAAAATCGAGTGAAAATATTCACTCTTGAAGGAGTGAATACAAAAAAGAGTGAATTTAGAGTGAAATTGAAGTGAATTTTGAGTGAAAATGTTCATTTTCACTCATTTTGGAGTGACCTCAGGGATTTTGGAGTGATCCCTAAGGTCACTCTAAAACGATCGAGTGAAAATGAACGTTTTCACTCAAAATATTCAAAGTATTCACTCCTTCAAGAGTGAATATTTTCACTCGATTTTTTTTGAAGAGAGTAGTTGTTTGTTTGTTGGTTTGTTTGTTTTTCCACTTAATAAGAGCAGATGATAATCAAGATGATTATACCCTCCTTTTCAGTCCTTGATTAGATAACATCCCAAGATGCTGATTATCTATTGTCAGAAGATTTGGTCTAAGGACATATACATGTACCTCGAGTCACGTGCATTTTACCATCTTTCAAACCTGCTTTCATTGGCCGTAGTTCGAGTGATGTTTCTGTTTTTTTTCTCTCCTTTTATTCTTTATTAATTTGCCAAATGTTTCCGTCTATTATGTACTACAGATTCCCGTGGTTATTCCAATCGTATTTTCGTGCTTCGCCTTGTTCGTTGTGGTCATGTCGTTGTACTCGGCACCCGTGGAGTGTGGGATAGGTCTGGCCATAACAGCCGCCGGTATCCCCGTCTACCTGGTAGGCGTGAAGTGGAAAACCAAGCCAGTTTGGCTTGTCGGAATGTCGGGTAAAAATAAAATTTTCTTAGACATCTTTTTGTCCTATTCAAATATATAACAATTTAAAAGGGCACTGAAGGGCATGACTACAGCGTTATCATTTTTGCATAGTCGTTAAGACCGTTTGTACGTCCATGTAATCAAGAGAATATGACAACCCTGCTGGAAAGAGAAAGGATTTTTTTTTTCTTTCATTTGGTGCAAGTTAACCCTTTGTTGGACTTACCTTCCCAACGCTTTTTTTTTTTCATCACTGCACCGCTAAAACGGGTTCCATGAATGCGACAGGTTTTTAGAAATTTCCGAAGTCACTCCTCTAGGGATGAGGTTTTAATTGTTCATGAACGGTTTCCTATTCTATATCCCGATGAATGGATGGCTGTATTAATGTATAAATGTATAAACATATTTCAATGTTGTCTATGAATCGGTTAAGTATCTATTGATATTTCTGCCACACTATATAGCACAGAAAGGACACCATGTTGCCATAAGTTCACATCAATGCTTTTGAAATAATTACATTTCCATGTTTTGTGTATATTCGTTGTCTTATTTTTTTTTTCTGTTTCAGAGAGCGTGACCATATTTCTGCAGAAACTATTTTTGGTCATTTGTCAAGAGGAGAAGACTTGCTGAGTATCAACCGGACAGCATCCGTTTCTCAGACAACCCTCTTTTCACTTATGTTTGTGAAATATCTTATTTTTCATAATTATTTTTTTTTTTGCCAGGTGATATTCCACAACTTTTAGTGCCAGGGGCGGATCCAGGAATTCCGTAAAGAGGGGGCGTGTTTACAAAATTAAAGGGGGGGGGGGGGGCGCACGCACCCCTCCCCTCATTTTTTTCTTTTTATTTCTTTTGTTTCAACAAAAAATAAAGGGGGGGGGGGCGTGCGCCGGTTGCGGTCCTCCCTGGATCCGCCCCTGAGTGCTACATTGATTTCATTCAATTTACTGTAGTGACTAATATTTTAAAATACCTTTCAAACTTGTCTAAACTAGCAGAATTGTTGCCTGAAGTAATAAGATTAAAGGGAGGGTATAGTTTTGGTTGAGATGGGGGATTCAGATCTTTAATTACTGACACAAATTAGTTACCCTTATTGTACTTGCAATACATTCCTATGAAAGTCTTTTTCATGTATGCTAATATCAACCATGTACCGGATGTGTTAATTTTTGTTCTTTTTTCCAGTTTTTTTTTTTTTTTTTTTAGTTTTCTTTTCTTTTTCTCTTTTTTTTTTAACGGCGATTCCATACACCCTATTCAATTCTAGTCTTTTAATCAGTACATCTTGTGGCAATGTATTATGTGACATTATGTAATTCAGGGTAATAAACCTGTAGATGTGTTGTAACTATGCCATTCACTTGTTTAACCTTTTTACAATGTATGTCTTCATTAAAATTTTCAAAAGTATGAAATAAACTGCCTGTTGATACAATCTCTGTCACCAAAAAAAAAAAAAAATCTTTGTGATATGCCTCTTTTTACGTGTATGTGTGTGTAAATACTTTGATACACAATGTATACAAAAAACATCACACACACAAACATATATACATCTTTAAAAACTGATGAAACACCTCACGCTTATATATGTATATATATATATATATACATATATATATATATATATACATATATATATATATACATATATATATATATACATATATATATATACATATATATATATATATACATATATATATATATATACATATATAATTATACTATGAAAGCACGATGTGTATATACAGTGCGTATCAAAAAAAAAAGGAAGAATGTAATCAAACTTTGCAGGGCTACTATTTCATAATTGTCAGCTATGGAGAGCACAATGTTAGTTTTGAGGAAAGAACTCTTCCTCTTTCCGTTGACACCTGATTACGTAGACAAATGTCACGCATGACTGAGAACACGAATTTTAATGACAATTATGACAAACTGCACTTTTCCAAGCTTGAGTGTCACATAAAGGAACAATGAATGTCTCACTGAATGGATGGGATCTGTCAATGAAAGTGACCAAATAAATAGGCCAGCTTGCAAGACTGCAGGTTTGTGTTTAAGGTTTGTTTTTCAGGTGGTTTCTTCTAACTTTTTATGATCCATAACATTTAACATGGCCACCTGTCCAATAACTTCATCAAAAAATTAATGGGTTAGCCTCTGTGGGATAGGAGAAACCCTAAAAACACAAACCTGCAGACGTGTAGGCTTAGCTATTAAAGGTACAGTTTACCACTGGGAGCAGTGATTTGAAAAATGTTCGAGATATCACATGTGATGCATATGTGTCGATAAGTTACATTACAAAACATCCTAAAATGTAAAAATTTTGAAATAAAGCCTAAAATAAGGAGCTATCACTATTTTCCTAAATAAATCATGACTGTAGACAGTTTGGTTTCGGATCATTTTTATTATAACTATTGTACACATTTTGTATATGTAAAAATACTTAATATTAATTATACTGATTCAAATTTCTACATTGGTTGTTTCTATCCCTAACTCACATTTTAGAAGTATTTTGAAGCATTAAAGCTGGGTTTTTGTTTCGTATGCAAATGGTAAATAATGCCTTTAATCTAACCACTTTCACTGACAGATCTCATCCATTCAGTGAGACATGCATCATTCCTTCACGATAACACTAAAACTAAAAAAAAGTTCAATTTGTCATTGCTGTCATCAAAGTTCATGTGCTCAGTCATGCATGACATTTGTCAACAAACTTAGGTATCAATGGAAAGAGGAAGAATTTTCCTTTCCTCACAACCAACATTGCCTTCTCCATTGCTGACAATTACGAAATAGTAGCTCTCCAAAATTGTATTACTTTTTTTATATGCACTGTAAATATCTATATATATATTCACAACAGTAGTTCAATATAGAAACTCTGTGAGAGACGTAGTTTTGACGAATTTTCGTCCATACGGCTTTGTCAAGTCAACATTTTATTTTGAAGCAGATATAAGGCCCATTCACATTGCCAGTCCAACTTCGCAAATTTACTGCCACTGCGAAGCTCACTATAGCAACTGTGACGTCAGTGCGAAGTTCACCTAGCAACTTTCGCAAGTTCAGCAGGAGAACCAAAGTGTAAAGTTAGCTCACTTCACGCAGTTAGATGCAAGATTATTACGCGCTGTAACTGCGCGAAGATATGAGACAATGCACGCGCAATCCAAAAATTCACATACAAGTCAGTACAATGCGATATGCGTTTCTTGAGGTACATGCGCAGTATCTCTCGCACTTTTGTTTGGACGTTGCTTGGTGAACTTCGCGATGTCAGCAATATTGCGATGTTAGACTGTCCGTTCCCACTGTCGGTCTAACTTCGCGATTTTACTGCCATCGCGAAGTTCACTATAGCAACTGTGACGTCGGTGCGAAGTTCACCTAGCAACTATTGCAAATCCAGCTCGAGCTAACTTCGCAAACCAAAGTGTAAAGTTAGCTAACTTCGCGAAGTTAGATCACGTGACTAAGCTTGGGGTTCAGTGCCCGCGCAATTCACATACACTTACAAGCGCATGTCAGTATCGTAAGTAGGCCTACAGCTTTATTTTCTTCGCACAATGCAGTAAGCTCATGAGACACTCTATGCGTTTACTGGTGGTACAAAACATACGTTATTCGCAATGTCAGTACAGATAATGTTCAGATGCAGATTTTATTGGGTTTATCTTTGGTATAGGCCCTACTTGGGTCATTTAATTCTCAGGTTTACATTGTGTTATTTAAGTCCCTCTACACTAAAATCACAATCAAAGTCACATTTACACTTCACAATATTGATTTCGACGCTTTCCTTCATACGTTTAGTATATGTAACACCTAATGATATTCTGTTTTTTGTTGATCTAAATTTCAGAGAGAGAGAGAGAGAGAATAAAGTATTCAATTTAGTCAAACTTGAACCTCTGTCATAAAATGATTCCGTGCTGCCATCAGGGCCGGCGGAGCGTTTTCAAAAGTATGGGGGCCCACTTCCGGGTTTCATGAGCTAACAAGCAAAACAAAAATATATATGAATATATATATATATATATATATATATATGAATAAATAAATAAATAAAAAATAAAGGTCCTCAGATCATCTGCCCTTCTATTTCACGGTTTTCTATACCTGACGAAAAAAAAAAAGTCCTCACCTCGTCTCTCCCCTTCCATTTCCAGGTTGTTGTTTTTTTTTCAGCTGACAAGCAAAAACAAAACAAAAACAAACAAACAAACAAACAAAACATGACCTTATCGCGCTCACACTTTAAGATCTCTATCTATATTTAGTACCACATAAGTACTTCCGGGTTAAAAAAAAGTGCGGTTGCCCTAAAGGATGACACCTTATGTATTCCTTTGCATGTGCACAAAAAGTATGGCCATTAAACTTACAAGCTGCTTCTAAAAGTGTCTTTGGATCTCAAAATCACATTTACACTTCACAATAGGCCCTATTGATTTCGACGTATTACTTCATATGTTTAGTATACAGTACGTGTAACGTACTGATATTCTGTTTTTTAATCTAGATTTCAGACTCTGTGCAAAAAAAAAGAGAGAATAAAAGTATACAATTTAATCACACTTAAAGGGGAAGGCTAGTAACTGATCAGTGGGAATCAGTGGAAATGCTGGGAGATGATTGTTCCAATCCTTATGGGATTCATTCAAGAGTTCATTGTATATCTATTGTTGTGTGAAAATGATTTGCTTCAGAACGGTCTCATATTCAAGTAATGTGCAGATTAATGCCCCGTCACTGACCAGGGACGCTAACCTGGAAGCATTAAACTGCACATTACTTGAATATGAGACCATTCTGAAGCAAATCATTTTCACACAACAATAGATATACAATGAACTTTTGAATGAATCCCACAAAGATTGGAACAATCATCTCCCAGCATTTCCACTGATTCCCACTGATCAGTTACTAGCCTTCCCCTTTAAACCTCTGCCATATTAAGTGTCATTCCATGCTGCTATTTATACTTACAAGCTGTTTTCCAAAAGTGTAGAGGATCTCAAGAATGGGGTGATCGGAGAAGTGGAACAAAAATTGTGATTTGATGAATTTTCTGATATAATGGTCATATTATGACGGGTTGTTCATATTCCTCATGTCCCTAGGCCTACAAGTGTCTTACGTGTTTGGATTCTAACACACACACAAACAAACAAACAAACAGAGAAAAACTTCTGGACGGGGTGAATTGGACCACCCCTGAGAGAAGTAGGACATTGGCTTGGGTATTATGGGAGAAACAGTAACTATAGACTAATATTAGAATTATGTACACATGAAGAGTTTCATCGCAATAGGCCTATATCCATTATGGTCCGTCAGAGGAAATTATAATTTAAGCGCCTAAAATTTAAACAGAATAATAAGAAAATCTGCGATGTTTTTATCATAACTTCGAATAAATAAAAGAGAAATGCGAAAGCGATGTCCCAGTTTACCCCAGCACCCTCAAAAAATTCAAAATGGCGGCTAACATCACAATTGTGCACATTGTTCCAAATATTATACAGGGATGGTACAGTGTTGGTGGAGATGAGAATTTAGCTTTTAACTTAATTTTTGCGAGATACCAAGAAAGCGCTTATGACATAGTACAGAGCATACCATTTAAGAGGAATTCAAAGATTATCTGATGAAAATCGGGTTCGGAATGACTGAAACATCCAAAAACAAAGTAAAACAAAGCAATTGTAATAAAGTGTGGGTCCCACACTTTATTAGAATTGCACTTTTTTTGATATCTCAGACATTTCAAAACCAATTTTCATCCCAAAAAAAAAGAAAAAAAAAGTCGAAAAAAATGCCAGCTAACGCTATACAATGAGTCCAGAAAGCACTTCACACTGAATGCAAATACTACCCAAAAGAAAATCGTTAACAAATAATTCAAAATTAAACATTCCATCAGGGTTGTTGCACCGTGTTTGTTACCGTGTGCTTGTACTTCTGATGTGCAAGTTACATCTGAAGTTAACTGCAATAAAATGAATAGAAATTCACGAACCTAAAAATAATATTGTAAAAATTACTAACAAAACAATAATATTTATAACAAGAAGGAAGTATCAAAAATAAAGAACATTGCAGCTGGTACAAAAAAGGGGGGAGGAAACAGCAAGCCAACCCTTTCAACGATACCAAGCAGTGTGACGTATTTGTGATATTTATATCTCGGTCATCAAGTGGGCTGAAATGCATCAATTGTCATCAGCGCAGCGCGTACAACTTGCAAGTCATCGCGTATGCGCAGGATCTGACCTAATTTTTGCCAATGTTGCCATGGTGAACTTCGCGAAGTTAGCAAAATGGTAATGTGAACGGGTGGACATTTTCTAACTTCGCGAAGTTAGGCAATGAGAATGGGCCTATAATCAAAATAAAACATGCGTCGTCAGTGGTAGCGCGTCCAAAACAAAATGCGCACATACACAAGTAGCGCACAAGGGCGCACATACACAAATAGCGCACAAGGTAGGACGTCAAAAAGAAAACTAGGAAGGTAAGGAAAATACAAGAAGCGTACAAAATAGGACGTCACATAGAACAATGAGAAAAACACGTCGGTCACAAAGCAAGGAGGTAGAAGATCGCAGATGAGGGAAAGAGAGAGAGGGGTAGAAGGAAACGAAGATAAAAAAGAAGGAAGGATTATTTCATAATAGGGAAAGAACGGAAAGAAACATTCAGTCCATTGGGTTGAAGGCAGCCAAGGCGATGGATTAGTTGTTCCTCTCATAGTTTGCGGACTTTGTCTGTGCCACCATGACAGGTCGTCATTACACCGATCTTCAGGTGATTAATGGTGTGCCCGGGCAAGGTTGAAGTGCTGGGCCACTGTAAGTCCCGGTGTATTGAGCCTTACCGACCAGAGGTGTTCGGTTGCGCGATCTGCTAGTCTCCGTTTCGTCTCTCCTATGTAGATCTTGTGGCAGGCTGTACAAGTGATCGCGTAGATCACATTCTCGACAGTACAGGTGAACCGATCGCGAACAACCCAGTTGTATTTAGGACCTTTGATGTGTGCTGCTCATCCACATGGCTGCATGTGTTGCACCTTCTCCTTCCACAGGGTTGGGTACCGCCATGGGCGTAAATCCCGGGGGGGATGGGGGGGATATATCCCCCCCTGAAATGGAGGAGGGGGGGATGGCCTGTACAATCATCCCCCCCTGAATTTTGAGGGAAAAAATGGAGGAAGCAGAAATGTGATTGTATCAATTTTGGCATAATGCATGACGTTTGTACGCCGGCCTTCAGACAGGTAACAGAGCTGAACAGTATTCTATCTTGTAGGGAAATGTATAATTTTCTCAAGCGCTCGCTCGCTTCGCTCGCTCGCGAAGAAAGTAACATCGACATACACTGTAAGATATGGCTCAGGCGTTGACAACGTCAAATAGTATAGGTCTACATGTAAACATGCTATGACGCGAGTGACTTGGGACCATCTGCAAAATATATACGAAAACATACAAACAAACAATAACAACAACTTTATCGCCATAATTGAATCCCCTCCATTTCCTGAATCATTCCTGAGAAACGACAGTGTCTGATGACTCAGGCAGGATACATCTATGGACATACCAAGGGAAGATCAGGGACGTCGAATCTATGGGGGGGGGGGCAAAGGGGCATTTGCCCCGCCCCAAAGGAAGTGTTTAGACAGACAAATCATTTATCCCCAAGCAATTCCCGAGATGAGGACAAATCTCGAACTTTCTTAATGGAAAATTGTCCAAATATCGCCAGAACTATGCACCAGATCGTTGTATTGCAATCATGAACATGCAAAAGGTCCGCTATAAGATAAGGGATAAACTTTGTACACTTTTGACATAGACGTATATTCCCTAATTTATCAAAGAGTGTGCAGCAGATCTTTCACTTAACAAAAGCAACCTAATATGTATAGAGGCGTCGATGGGGGGGGGGGGGATGGTTCTCAAATAAAAGTGGGACAAACAAAAGCGAAAAATATAGCTACAAACGGCAGTTTTTGGAGTGTAAAATGATAAAGTTTTAAAGCTCGCTCGCTCCGCTCGCTCGCATTTAACCGCTCTGCCATTCTCCAATGTTGCTGCCAGTGATTGTCAGCAGGTGCATCCAGTGCGCCCCCTTAATTTCCAAAGCGAAAATATAGCTACAAACGACAGTTTTTAGGACTGGAAAATGTCAAAATTTTCAAGCTCACTTGCTTCGCTCGCTAGCATTTAATCAGTATGCCATTCTCCTGATGTTGCTGCCAGTAAATTGCCGGCAGTTGCGCCGATGTGCCCCCTTAATTTCCAAAGTGAAAAAATACAGCCACAGACGGCAGTCTTTGGACTGTAAAATGTCAAAATTTTCAAGCTCGCTCGCTCCGCTCGCTCGCATTTAACCGCTATGCCATTCTCCTGATGTTGCTGCCAGTAATTGCCGGCAGTTGCACTCGGTGTGCCCCCTATGGGTAAATTTCCAAAGCGAAAAGGTATAGCTACAAACTGCAGTTTTTAGACTGTAAAATGTCAAAATTTTCAAGCTCGCTCGCTCCGCTCGCTCGCATTTAATCGCTATGCCATTCTCCTGATGTTGCTGCCAGTGATTGTGAGCAGGTGCGCCCCCCTTAATTTCCAAAGCGAAAAAATACAGCCACAAACGGCAGTCTTTGGACTATAAAATGTCACAATTTTCAAGCTCGCTCGCTCCGCTCGCTCGCATTTAACCGCTATGCCATTCTCCTGATGTTGCTGCCAGTAATTGCCGGCAGTTGCACTTGGTGTGGCCCCTATGGGTAAATTTCCAAGCGAAAAAGTATAGCTACAAACTGCAGTTTTTAGACTGTAAAATGTCAAAATTTTCAAGCTCGCTCGCTCCGCTCGCTCGCATTTAATCGCTATGCCATTCTCCTGATGTTGCTGCCAGTGATTGTGAGCAGGTGCGCCCCCCTTAATTTCCAAAGCGAAAAATATAGCAACAAACGGCAGTTTGGGGACTGTAAAATACCAATTTTTGAAGCTCGCTCGCTTCGCTCGCTCGCATTTAATTATTATGCCATTCTCCTGATGTTGCTGCCAGTAATTGCCAACAGTTTTTGCCGGTGCGCCCCCTTAATTTCCAAAGCGAAAAAATACAGCACAAACGACAGTTTTTGGGACTGGAAAATGTCAAAATTTTCAAGCTCATTCGCTTCGCTCGCTCGGCATTTAATCATTATGCCATTCTCCTGATGTTGCTGCCAGTAATTGCCAGCAAGTTTTCGCCCGGTGCGCCCCCCCCCCCCTTAATTCCAAAGCGAAAAAATACTAGTACAGCCACAAAGGACATGTGGGACTGTAAAATATCAAAATTGTCAAGCTCACTCGCTTCGCTCGCTCGCATTTAATCGTTATGCCATTCTGATGTGCTGCCCGATTGCCGGCAGTTGCGCCCGGTGTGCCCCATAATTTCCAAAGCGAAAAAATACAGCCACAAACGGCAGTCTTTGGACTGTAAAGTGTCAAAATTTTCAAGCTCGCTCGCCCGCTCGCTCGCATTTAACTGCTATGCCATTCTCCTGATGTTGCTGCCAGTAATTGCCAGCAGTTGCGCCTGATCCGGCCCCCCTTAATTTCCAAAGCGAAAAAGTATAGCTACAAACGCAGTTTTTAGACTGTAAAATGTTAAAATTTTCATGCTCGCTCGCTCCGCTCGCTCGCATTTAATCGCTATGCCATTCTCCTGATGTTGCTGCCAGTGATTGACAGCAGTTGCGCCTGGTGTGCCCCCTTAATTTCCAAAGCGAAGAATATAGCTACAAACGGCAGTTTTTGGACTGAAAATGTCAAAATTTTCAACGCAAAGAGATTTCACCGTAGGAGGGGGAAACCCCCCTACCATACCCTCCCCCCTCGCTTGATTCGTTCCCTCACATAACCGCTCCTCCTAAGATCAAATCCTGTCTACGCCGATGATAGGCCCCATTATTTAGTAGGCCTTCACAGTGATGTCGCACAGCAAGAGCTGAAATACCACGATTTTGTCATTCAATAATATATTGTGAATATTTCATTTTCTTATTGTTTTTTTTTAAAGAAAAGAAAACAAAATTTTCACCACAAGTAAGCACCAGATCGCTGAATTTCAGGTCTGAAATGCAAAATCTTCCTCGTGTGGAGAGGGATACCCCCCCCCCCCCCCCCCCCCATACACACAGTTCCCCCGTTCGGTCGTTCCGCTCCCTCTCACAGATATTTCCCAAAAAAAAAAATGTTTTGTTTTCATACTTTTAAGGTCTGATTTTCCGCCGAAAGTCGTCTGACGAGCAAAAAAAAAAAAGCAACAAGAACAAAAAGTCTTTATGTTGTTGCTGCCACTTTTCTCCCACTTTATATTTCATGCAAAAGAGTGGGGCATCCGATCCCTGTAAAGTATGTGTGTGTGTGGGGGGGGGGGGGAGGGGGCACAAAGCTTCTCCCCCCCCCCCCCCCACCCCCCCCCCCCCCACCCCCACCCCCCCCCCCCCCCAAAAAAAAAAAAGAAAAAAAAAAAAAAAAGAAAGGCTGCGCCGGTCCGGTAATGGGCTTGTAATCGTGGTGATGGTGACCATCCCCCCCACTCCTCAGTATGGATTTACGCCGTTGGGTACCGCATCCCAAATCTGCTTCAGACTGTGCCTGGACCTTCAACCCCGTGTGGACCAACAGATCCCACAGACTCCGGTCCTTCTTGTATGCTACGAGAGGAGGATCTTTGAAGATTTCCTTGGTGGATGCATCCTCTTGTAAGATGTGTGTGTTGTCCATAATGGTAGAAACGAGCTTTTCTGTTGATGGGTGATATGTCAGCACTAGTGGTACTCCTGGGCTCCAGGGCTTCTTGCCGGCTCAAGCTAGAAACTTTTTTTGTCGCCTTCTTGACAACCTGTTTAGGGTAGCCACGCCGTTCAAAGAAACCGGCCATTTCATGCTATTTCTGTTGGAAGTCTTCATCATCACTGCAGAGACGGCGGAGTCTAGTGGGTTGGGAGAACGGTATTGAGCATTTGCAGCTGGGTGGGTGAGATGATGAGTACAGTAGCCTGACTAGTAACCGCTCACCCCTTTGCGCACGAGTGTAGTTGATGATGACCGCGAATTATCTGCCCTACATTCTCGAATACGCACTGCACGCACTGCAGTACGCGTGTGCGCAATGCTAAGAATTCGATGCTCAAACAAATTGCAATATTCAAAGTATTCACGACTATTTTACGATGTTTAAATGCAATTAGCCACATCTGGAGATTCCCGATGGCCGGAAAGGTATCGTCTACTGAAGTTAGTGGAATTAGTGAGTAGGCCGTGATTTTTTAGTTAAAATCCCGCAAAGTTGAGATAAAGTCGTACGAATATGCGCTAGTCGTCGACCTGACAACTGTCGGCAAATAACTGAACGATAGTAATGTACGTATTTACGTGGAATTGCGTACGCGAACAAAAAAAAGTTCGAAACTCGTACAGAGATGGCTCTTGACTAGTTACCGCTCACCCCCCCCCCCCCCCTTACTATTAATTACGTGTGTACAGTATGTGGCGCGTGCGCTTTCAGACCACTGATTTATTACCTCCCCCCTCCTCCCTGCTAACTATCCTCTTGGATTTCCGACGAAGTGGGAGGCCCCCAAAAATTCAGATTTTGAATTATAATCAAAGCAATTGACATTTAATGCATTCCTCTATTGTGACATTGTTATGAATAAATATATGTATACATATAACTATATATATAATACATGTATATATACGGTTACAACTCGATCGTTATTCATAAGGTTCGTCAGTCCCAAAATGAAATAAGGTTTCAAATAAAAATGTCCCCGTTTCTCGAACATTATATCGAGTTTCCCGAAGTACACGTTCCAGGAAGTCAAAAAAGGAAATTGCAGCTACTGAAGCAATATGAGGAGATGATTTCAAAACGCACATGAAATCCAAACAGAAGAGAGAGTTGAAGAAAAGGAAGGAAGAGAAAGAGAGAGAAACAAAGAAAAAAAAGAAGAAGGCACAAAGACATTGAGAAAGAAGAGGGAAGATCTAAAGAAGAAGATAGAAGAGATGAAGTTGGGTACAGGAAAAAGAAAGATCACAGAGATGGGATTGTGATGAGGATAGAAGAAATGAACCATATATTAGAAGAAATAAAACAAAAGGAAGAAATGAACTTTGAAGAATCTGAGTGCAAAAAAAAAAAAGAGAGAGAAGTGAGCTTGGAAGAAGAAATGTAAAACTAGAGAGAAGAAAACAAAGAAGATGACTCTACGAAGAAGAATAGCGAAGAAGAAAAGAAAAAAAAAAGAAGAGGAACAAAAAGGAAGGAATTGAATCAGATGATGTTAGATATGTATGTCAGCATGCAGGAAAGAAGAAGCCGTGAAGATCAATGGGTTTCTTGTGATTTTTGCGACACATGGTTGCACTTGGAATGCAGTGAACTTACAATAAGGTTGAAGAAGACATATCAAAATACATGTATCGGTGTCCTTTCTGCTGAACTGAAAGGGGAGCATGATCGCAGTCTCTCTCTCTTCTATTCTTCCTTTTGGATAACCTTGCGTACCAGTGGGAAAAAAAAATGATCTTGTTCATATTGCATTTAAATGGAATTTTCAAAATATTTTGAATAACTGTATATTCAAAATAGTGTTGAGGTGTGTGTAGATTATATTGACTTTTTCTTTTCTCAGAAGAAATATGTGCGTCGACATTATAAAACAAATAATACGTATGAGTGAGCGGCTGAGAAATACAGGTATTTACAGGGCTCAAAAGTGATACTGCTGTTATGACTATATCCCATATAATATTTTTGCTGTATATATAAAAAAAAAACATATATATATATATATATATATATAGTTATACCACTGAAGTTTGTTTTAATCCATCTTTATTTCAGACATATTTAACGAAAATTACTAATATGACCGAAATTTTAAGCACAAACATACTCTTGCATTCGTAAGATTTATTATCATAAGTATTACATGTTTGAAGGTATACAATGTTTGAAAAGATCGCCAGCCTTGCTGTAGATTTGCCTGTTTATGAAATGTTTGCAGATACTTTTTTTTTATGACAACATTTTTCGAAGTGCTCATAACTGGTATGCTTTTATTCTTTTTCAGCATTCCCTATATGACCAGAATGTCTGGGGGACTTTCCATTCAATATATAGAATTAAAAGCTTGTGTGGTGAACTTTATAAATATGTATACTTTTATAGTCCTTTTTCATATACTTATAATTAATTCCATGGAAATTGGGAT
The DNA here is from genome assembly GCA_033980235.1 of Diadema setosum. Taxonomy (NCBI): domain Eukaryota; kingdom Metazoa; phylum Echinodermata; class Echinoidea; order Diadematoida; family Diadematidae; genus Diadema; species Diadema setosum. The sequence continues at coordinate 19,267,803 of CM067066.1, read as the reverse complement.
GTAATGATCAACAAGAGATTATATCAATGTGTGATCACAAAGGTATGAGGCAACCCCCCCCCCCACCTCCTCCTCCTCCTCCTCCCGCTGAGCGAGATTGTCGGCGCTAACGAAACAATAATTTTCGCATGCATGAAAAGTCATTTTTCTTTTCTTAATTACGCATCCCCCCCCCCCCCGCCTCCATAGGGGGAAAAAAGCCTGGTTACGGGCGTGGTTTGACTCCATGACATCCAGGCAATCACACTTTGGTATTTAGAGGTTAATTTAAACATTACGTTTTATATATGGTGGCCAATTTGGGTGAATCCTGGCGTTATCAACGGTGTTAAGATAATTATGTTTACACCATGTTGGTGTAAGAATTTTAACACCCTGATTTTGCCAGTTTATAAGTTATGTGACCTTGAAACGGGTGGTATCTCATAAGTCCACACTTTGGTATAAATGTTAAATTTATTGTTTTCAAGCTATATGTTTCTGTATTTCGTAGAATGATGTATACCGATAAGCCTTTTGTTTTATGGAAAGTTTTGAGCCTAATACCAATTTATGCCAGTTCTGAAATCTATACTGTAGGCCGACAGACATTGACAGTGCACGCCGTCTAGGCTTTTAATGGATGGGTGATATGATGATGTTTATAACGAAAGCTTTGTTGAAAAAGTTGTGAGACATTGACATTACATAATTGAATGGATTTCTTTTGGAAAGTTCCTTGTTTGCCACGTTTGTACAACTTGAAATGATCCTAGAAAAAAAATGGAAGAAACAGAAAGCAAGAAAAGAAAAAGAAAAAAAAGAAAAGGAATATTAGAATAAAACAGCGGAGGGCACTGGTATAATGCACGTGAATTTATTTGCATTGGATCTATTCTGCGTTTTAGATGTTTTAATAATTGATCACTATACATCAAAGACCTCACGAATCATTCATTTCAGTACATTATGAATAGTGGCTATTTCATAACTATTAATACAGGGGAATCCTGTTCTAACGAGATCGGATACAACGAGAATCCGTTTATAACGAGATAAATCGTCCGGTCCCAAACAAATTTGCATGTTAGCCTAAATGGAGATTTGGAGTTCCGGCTATTGCGAGATAATTTTCGGGCCTAAAAACGGAGAAAAGCAAAGAGAATTTGTGCGGATTTTTATACAACGACAACTTATTCTCTTTTAAGCCGAACTTTACAATGAGCAAAATCACGCTTTATTTCAAAACCAGAAAAGGTTAATTCTCCGTAATTATTTGAACTATCGTTTCGTGCAAACAGACTAACATAATTATGCCAGTGCCAAACAGAAGCAATCAAGGTGATAACGGCGCTACAAGTTCATAAAGTCTCTTTCCGAGGGCCGTGAAGGAACAGCATCGGAATATGTAGAAGCTATAGCCTTCGCTATTTATGCCGAAATGTCATCACAAACTCTACAATTCGAATTAACGTTATCTAATGGCTTAAACAAGAAAAAATATGGTGTATATTATTATACAGTATAATGTTTACGTATCCTTAAATGTTTCCAAAGATATACGTAACGGGAATACCTGTGAGCGGCGAACATAGCGAATTGTATGTTTTGGGAGCTTTGAACATGTTCAAAAATCCTTTGCGATAGAAAGAACTGCTTGTTAAAATTAAAACTGTTCTTGAGTTTGATCGCAACCTTACGGAGCCCTGACGAAAGTTAGAATCTGCCATTATTCGCTGCATGCTTTCGCAAACATTGGCCGCTCATGCAGTTAGATACCCATTTACGTAACTTTGATAAGATGAATTGAATTAAATGTCAAAATGAAAATACGATGGGATCGTATGATAAAATTTTAATTAAGTCAACTATATATAGCCTATCGAAATACAAGTACTATTTCACTCGATTTTGCAATCCACAGTTAGCCGGTATCTATACGTGGTTTTCGTTTTCTTATAAAACGGCATTGACCCATCAAAGTCGTCGGGTAAAACATTCACGCAAAGCACGCATTCAACCTCATGCATCACAACCGAGAAGCTGTTTCCCTGGAAGAAATAAAAGATGAGAGTGTAAATTGTGGTGTAAACTTTCACCATAGTACACGTGGGTTATATCAGTAATTTGTCATAGAATGAAGGATACATTCGGATTTTACTCACAGCTTTCATCCACGCGAGTTGCGCTAAACGCAGCGTTGATAGCGCGATACTATTTACCTGTAGTTGCATAAATTTTGCTTCATCTCTCTCTCTCTCTTCTCAGATGTGCAGCTTGATCAGCATGGGGCTAACAAAAGGAAGGCCCCATATACGATATGACTATATGATTTGTCAAATCTGAAATATTTGATAACATGTGTCTAGAACAAAAATAGTAATCATCGCGAGAATGCTCTCTCATTTTCCTGTCGCATTTCTTGTTTTTCTGTTCATCAATATGACGTCGTCATAATAAAATGCAGGTAGCCCAATTTTAATAGAGCATTTATGTATAAAGTGTAAATTCCACAAGCGTTGGGATATAACGAGAATCCGGATTATTATGACGAGCAAAATCACCCGGAACCGACGATCTCGTTATAACGGGATACCCATCTATAAAATTCTATTTTCGCAACTATAAATAAGCAGACCCGTCTTCCACATAATGATAGTAACGACACAATGTCCAATGCAGCATACTTACACAAAAAAGAAAGTGAACAACAACAAACCGAACATTAATGTGATATTAGATTGTTCGAATTCGGACATGGAAATTGAATACAATTACATAGCATGTCCACCACACCGTATGCTGCCAAAAATTTATGTTTATCTCAGCCTCGGCACACGTGTTGGCAGACTTGCCCTTTGCTAGTTAGCATCATTCAGAAAGGGACTTAGCATCATTCAGAGCCTTGTAATGTGCGGCGCGCGCGCCATGTATTATAGTGAGCGGCTACTAGTCAGGGGTGAGCGGCTACTAGTACAGGATGTAACGACGAAGGTATCGCGCGTTTATTCCGATATAGGACTTCGTGAGCAGATGATTGTAATACACATAAGAAAGAGCAATATCGCCAACCACATTTCACAGGATTGGATCGGGAAGGATATAATTTGGTAAAGTTATTCACAATAAAGTATCAAAGTGAGCGGTTACTAGTCAGGCTACTGTAGTTCAGATAGCAATGCGCATCAGTAGGCTTGTAGTGTACGCTTGTCTTTATCCGATCTCCTTCTAGGCTGAGTTTAATGTCCAGGAATGCAATCGAGTCTGCGGAAATTTCATGTGTGAATCTCAGTGAGTTATGAAAGTTGTTGAAGTGGTTGATCAGCTCATTCAGTTGTTCGAGGGTGCAGGATGCAACTCCTTCGTAGTCGTCAATGTACCTCTTTAGAAGAAGCTGTTTGGGGCCTTGGAAACTCCTTATAATTTCCTCCTCGATGAAGCCTACGAAAAGGCAGGCGTACGAAGGGCCCATTTTAGTTCCTATGGCAACTCCCTTCTTCTGATGGTGGAAATTTCCATTGAACTGGAAGGTGGAAAGTCCCAGCACTAGCTCCCACAAGGCGCAGGATGGTGGTGTCATCTGGCCGGTCAGGAGACGGGAACTTCTGCAAGAAATGCTTTATTGCCCGTAGGC